>JAVIAB010000051.1:23409586-23624586 GCA_032433765.1 Megaustenia siamemsis | reverse complement strand
TTACGTGGCCAAAGAATGATGATTGTTTTTTCCTAATATTGGATATCAGCTCACTTTTTGCTTTGTCCTCTTTCAGAAAGTTTCAATATTCTTCGTAGCTGTCCATGTCTCAACATTCCTAGGTAAAACTACATTTCTACAGACTCCAGTGATTTTCTTGTCTGTTGTCCTATTGTCCATGATTCACATCCAGATGTCAAGACTGGCTCTACATAACATCTAATAACTCTTTTTCCTGTTTGTATTGTTAAAAATGGATTGAACAGTATGTTTCTCATTTTTTGGAAAGCTGATTTTGCCTGAGCCATTCTGCATCTCACCTCTTTTGTACATCTACTATCTGATGTTAATAATGTTCCCAGATATTTAAATTCCCAGAATTAATCTTGTTCCACCTGTCTTTATTGTGAATTGTGGTGATGTTTTTTTCTTTGTTTTCCCCATTACTTGACGTCGGGATTTAGCCGGACGTATCCTGGCTTTAGATGTTTGGTTGGGGTCCGGATATGCTTTATAGAAAAATCACAAACGTCCTACTTTTTAAAATGCACTTGGACATAAATAATTTTTGTACACATAGCTCTTTGATATTTCAATACTCTTTTGGGCAACTTCATTGATGAAAGGCAATACTTCATGTACGTTCATGCAATCGAACCAAGAGAACTATAAAAGAGTGAATATAATAACATTAGTTACTAATACGCTGAAGTACATGTTGGTCTAACAGATTGTAGCTTTGATCCATAAACATATTAAGATAATTCATCAATGTAGTTCCAATTTCTTATTAATGAAAGCACGGAGTACTAAAATATTTTTTCTGTTAGTTTTCCAATATCTCGATAAGAACGAAGGAATTTAATTATCTTTTTTTAATGCAAAAATTAAACTGTAGAAACAAAACCAGACAAAAACAAGTGTTATCAAAATAGCGCATTTCTTTTTTTTATTACAACGTCAATCTGAATTTTCGAGAGTTTTCGAGAAACTTTGGGAGAACATGTTTTTTTTTCAAATTATAAAAAAGAGATTGAAATGAGTAGAAGAAAAAATCTAGTTGATCTAGTTTAAAAGTTTTCTTCTTTAGGCTATATTAAAATCACCCTGTTCGAATTTGACACCATTTTAGGATATATACATTAATTTGGTGCGGTCGTTCACGTAAAATAGTTTGGCTATTGCAGAAACACTAACTTCAGGAAAATCCCGTGCACAAAACTTAATTATCTTTGAACGACATGACGCACCACGCCCTTGGCATTAATTACCAAAGTGAAGGCGTATCTTTATTAATTTTGTGAAGACTCAGTAGACAATTTGTTGACTTTAAATACCAACATTTATATCTAAATCAAAATGAGTTTGAAATGCAAATTTATATCTTTGCAAAAGGTTACTGTTTTACTATATCAGCACTTCCTTAGGGAATCCAAGATGGGGCATTTATATTGTGATATTCATGACCCAAAGAGACGAACGCAACTCGCGCTTGGTCTTAATAAATCGTCATTTTTTCGTTGGATTAAACAAGACTCAGAGTGCACTCATGTCAATCAAGGAAGGAAAAGGAAAGTCGACAGCTTTTGATTTTCCAATCAAAAAGTATCGACGGTAGGGACTACATACTGAAATGAATGGAAACATTTTCAGGCACTGGTTGGAGAACGATCTTTTACCAATCCTGGAGAGACCTTCATGCATAGTCATGGATAATGCATCATACCACAATGTCGTATCAGAGGAAGACAAAGTGCCTACTGCATCAAATACAAAAGAGCAAATTAGGATATGGCATGCGAATGAAAATGTCAAATTTGACGACACATATTTAAAATCCGAATTGTTACAACTTGTGAAGAATACGAATAAGAAAAAGGTGTACCAATTTGACAAAATCATTGAGAAATACGGTCACACCTCTCTTCGACTCCCTGCATATTATGCGCACCTTAATCCAATCGAACTTGTCTGGGCTCACGTCAAAGGACAAGTTGCAGAACATGACGTTTAAAATGTGTGATGTTGAAGTTCTGACACGCGAGTCTCTCTCAAAAATAGACATTCCGTTCTGGAAGAAGTGTGTTGAACATGTGCTGCGGGTGGAAGATGAGTACTAGAAACGAGATGGATTACTATTTGTCCAGCCAGTAATGATTATCAACCTCTTGGAATCGTCAGATTCGGAATGATTAAAATTAAGATGAATTCAATTCCAGCTGCAGTTAGGACGTCCTGGGGTCTAATGGTGACCGAAGGACAAGACTAATTGTAACCAATTGAATTCATGTTTGCAAATACACATAACGAACAACACCCACAATTAAGCACTATGTAGATACGCCTCTGACAAAAATTGCAGTAAACTACAAAAATTTAACACGATTACTGTAAACTTTAAAATTTGAATCAACTTGTGTGATATCGTCATAAAAGATCAAAGGAATTCGCTGATGTGCAAAATCTGTTGTGTTTGTGGATAAAAAATACTAAAATCTTTGCGTCATCAATATTCTAAAATTGAATGCAAAATTTGAAACCAAAATAACAAGCGTTTATGACGCAAAGCTAATTCAGATGTGATTATGAATTTCTGAACAGACTATAGTATATTTTTCATAGCATTAAAATTAATTTTTTTTATTCCTATTCTTTTGTTTATTTCAGTTTTACGTTTTCCATCACTGGTATAGTATTACCAAGGTAGTTGTAGTTCTGAACTGTCTCCAGGTCTATTCCTTTAATTTTGATATTAACTTGTAGGTTTTGAGTATTCTCTATGTTTATGATCATAGTTTTAGTCTTTTTGATATTCATATCTAGTCCATATTTTTTACTTATCATGTTTATTTCATTAAGTAATTGTTGTCGACCTTTAGGATTTTCTGCTAGTAGTACAGTATCATCTGCATATCTTAGGTGATTTATTGTCTTTCCATTAATGTTTAGGCCTGGCATCTCTGTGATGTTTTTTATAAATTTACTCAGTGTTTAGATTGAAAAAGCTTGGTGATAGGATGTATCCCTGTCTTACTCCTCTTTTTATATCAATGGGTGTTGAGTTCTCTATGTTATATTTTATTATTGCATATTACTCCCATTATCTTCTTCTTCTTTCCTTCTTCATCTGCCTTTCAGCGTCGAGGGGAGAAATAATTTGCAGTCTTTTGCTCTTCTGTTCGCCTCTGCTGCTGTTGTTTCCTAGTGCTTCTAATATTCCATCGAACCATCTTTTTCGTGGTCGACCCTTGGGTCTGGTGTTCTCACAACGTTCATTGAAGGCTCGTTGTGTTGTGTTTTGTTCTTTCTTTCTTGTCACGTGGCCAAACCGTTTTATCTGTTGTTTCCTTATATATTATATGGCGTGGACTATTCCTAGCTTTTTTCTCAGTTCTTCATTTCTGATCTTATCTCTCAGATTGTTTCCTCTCATTCGTCTAACACATTTCATCTCTGTAGAGATTATTGTTCTTATTGTTCTTGCATCTAGGGTCCAGGTCTGGCATTAGTAGCACAACTTTGGGATGAAGATTGTATTGTATAGTGCTCGTTTTGCCTCCAGAGTTATTTCCTTGTTGGACAATAGTGACGATAACCGTCCAATGATTTGACAAGCTTTGTTGCATCTTGATTCTAGCTCTGCTGTTTGAGAATTATCGTTTGTCATTAGACTTCCTAGGTATTTGAATTCCTCTACTTGTTTTAGTTGTCTGCCTTCTATAGTTTTTTTGATGTTCTGTTTATTTTTGGCGACAATCATGACTTCTGTTTTGTTGATATTGATTTTCTTGTTGTATTTTGTGCAGGAGATGTTGAGTTTGTTTAAGTGTTCTTGTAGGTCTTCTATTGTTTCATGTATTAGTGCCTGATCGTCTGCAAATATAAGCTCGTTGATCTTCTCTCTCTGATGGGTTTGCTAGCTTGCATATATGGTCATGTATGTAATAAATAGTAGTGGGGATAGTATGCACCCTTGTCTTACACCTGATCTAACTTCGAAGTGGTCTGTGTAGCCTTCTGCTGTTCTGACCCTGCAGCTGCAGTTGATGCAGAGACTTTTAATAAGGTTGGTTAGATCTTGGCTTACTCTGTATGTTGTTAGTATCTCCCACAGTTGTTCTCTATTTACTCTGTCGAATGCTTTTTCCTGGTCAATGAAGGCTATGTATAAGTTTTGATTGTGTTCTGTCGTTTTTTCTGCAAGCTGTTTTAATGTGAATATTGCGTCCGTGCATCCTCTGTTTTTTCGGAACCCCATTTGAGAATCGCTTAACTGTAGTTCTATTATTGGTCTCAGTCTTTTCCCCAAGATTTTGGCGTATAGCTTTCCTACATGGCTGAGAAGAGGTATACCTCTATATTGATTACAGTCTATTTTGCTACCTTTCGTTTTCTATATTGGTATGATGATTGACTGCTGCCAGTCTTCTGGGGCTTGTTGTTGGTGCCATGTTTCATTAAATATTCTGTGCAGCCATTGCACGCCTGTTCCTCCTGCTGCTGCTACTATTTCTATTGATATGTTATCTTTCCCCGGTGCTTTATTTCTTGGTGCATATTTGATTACTTCTTCGATTTTCTCTTACATAATGTCGGGTTCAGTATTTGTGAGTTCTTCTGTGGTTTTTGTTGTCTTATTGGTAGTTGGTATGTTTAACAGGTCTTCAAAATATTCTTTCCATCTCTGTTGCATACATTGGTTATTTGATATTGGCTGTCCGTCTTTGTCATTTATCAGCTCTGTAGGATCATGGTTTTCTTTTCTCGCTCTTGTGGCTTTTACTGCTTTGTAGAAATCTCTTGTGGTTGTCTTGAAGTCCCTGCTCATGTTTTGTCCGAATTCTGTCCAATTCTTTTGCTTAGCTTCTTCGATCAAAATGTTAACTCTTTTTCGAATTAAGGCATATTTTTCATAGTTTTCTCCCAGTATAAATTACATATTAGCCGTATGTCCATGTCATCTAGCTGTCTCTCATTTAGGCAGTCATTTAAGCAGGTTTTTTTGCGGTGTACTCTATCAAAAGCTTTGGTGTAGTATAGGAAGCAAGCATATATTGTCTTGTTTACTTGTGTACTTTTAGTTTAGTGTTCTCATGCAGAATATGGCTTCTTTTGTGCAACAATTTTTCCTAAATTCAAATTGCTGCTCATCTAATTCAGTATTGATTGTATTCTGAATCCTGCCTTGTCATATAACTTTTAGCAAGATTTTTGTAACATGGCTCATTAGGCTTATTGTTCTAAAGTCACTGCATTCAAGAGCACCATTCCTTTTAGGCAATGTAATGAAAGGTAATGCTTTCAGTTCATATGGTATGTAGCATGTATGGTATATGGCGTTGCATATGTCTGTAATTACATCAATATCAAAATATTCTAGTGCCTTTATCATCTCTATCTTTATGCTGTCAGGTCCTGCTGCTTTTCCCATTTTCATTGTTCTTATAGTTTTTTCCACCTCAAATTTTAAGATTTTATAGCCTGATGTACATTTTATAATTTATTTGTTGTCCCTTTAATCATGAAATGGTTTTGTTATATATTCCTATTTTTGTCTGCAATGTATCCGCTTTCTGTGGCTTTTAAAAAATTTGTATTAGTCATTCTCTTTATTTCTGTGTGCATATTTTTGACTGAGCCAGTCTTCGTTTGCCGTTTTGCACATTTTGCGTATTTCATTATCTATTTTTTTGTATTTGGCAGTGTTCTTTGCTTGTCTTCTCTCTTTAATTTTTTTCTAATATTGTGTTAGTTATCCAGTTTTGTTTTTTGTTCTTTTCTTTTTTGGGTAAGGTGTCGCAAGTTTTTTGTATGCTTTTCTTTATGCATTGCCATTTGGTTGTGACATTTTCATCAGGATTCTCTCTTCTGTATTGCTCGATTCCTTCTTCTAGCAGCTTCTGATATGTGTTCTTTACTTGTATTGTGTAAGTATCTTAAACATCTTTTTGACTTAAAGCTGTTATATCTATTGGTATTGATGAATTAGTCTTTTGTTTATTTCTCTTTAGATTGATTTTCATTTCAATCATAACAAGATTGTGATCTGAGTTAATATCTGCTTCTGGATAGGTTTTGGCTTTCTTGACGCAGTTACGGAACCTGTCTTATCATTATGTATGTAATCTATTTGATTCCTCTGCTTATCTCCAGGAATATTTAGTGTGTATAGTTTCCTTTTCTCTTGCTCAAAGTAGATGTTACCTGTTTTCAGCCTGTTTTCTTCACAGAATTGTATTAATCTTTCTCCTCTGTCATTTCTTTTTCCTAAACCATGATTTGCTATAACGGTGTTATATATACCTTTTCCTACTTTAGCGTTTATGTCACCCATTACAATCAAGATGTCCGAAGATTTCACTTGCTTCATAACTTTATTTAGATATTCATAATATGCTTCTATTTGTTCATCTGTGTAGTCTTGAATACTACAAATATTAGCATTTTTTAATATGTATGCGGTGAGACTAGAAGAATTGAAAGAAAAATGTGTGATTTTTTTTAAATAAAGAAGATATTAAGAACGTGTATGTCCCACTATCTTTCATAGCAATAAGACAGAAGTAATGGTAACAACAAAGAAAAAAACATCACAGCAATGCTCAATATCTTGGAATATGCTTCCAATGATCTTGGAAGTCACATTGATCGAGAAGGGGATACGAGCAAAGAAATTAGAATCAGACTGGCTAAAGCAGCAATGTCTTTCAGAAGCCTTGAAAAGTTGTGGAAATCAAAACTCATTAGCACAAACACAAAACTTAGACTATTCAAATCAAATGTACTATCAACCCTTACGTATGCGTGTGAAAGCTGGAAAACAACAAGAGATATAGAAACAAAGTTGAACGCATTCGAAAATAAATGTCTAAGGAAAATACTTGGTATAGAATGGAACGAATTCAAAACAAACGAGGAAATTAGAGAAATCGCCAATCAACCACTAATATCTTCAGTAATAAAGAAAAGACGATGGTCATACGTTGGACATGTGATGAGAAGAGATAATAATCGAATAGCAAAGCAAGCCCTCATATGGGAAACAACAGGTAAAAGAAAAAAAAAAGAGGAAGACCCAGGGATACACTGAGAAGAACATTGATGAGAGAGGCAAGAGCAGCAGGAATCGGCTCCCTCAATGTGATAGAACTGCTTGCACAGAACAGAGACAGATGGCGAGATTTGATAAAATATCTTTAAAAGAAAACTGCTAGAACAAAAATTCATATAGGAGAAGGTGTATCTTGGTCTACGCCCTATGGGCCGGTTACGGCTCGAAAGGTCAATAGATAGATAGATAGAATGCTCAATAAAGAGATTTGGAACAATATAAAAATAGGTTAATGAATTTAAATATCTGGGAATAATGTTAACCTTAGATGGTAATTGTACAAGAGAGATGAGATGCAGAATTGCTCAAACAAAAAAAAATAGCTTTCCAAAAAATGAGGAAGATACTGTGCAATCCACTTTTGACAATATAAACAAGAAAAAGAGTTCTTAAAAGTTATATAGAGCCAGTCTTAACTTATGGATATAAATCAGGGACAATAGGACAATAGACAAGAAAATTAATGGAGGCTGTAGAAATGTTGTTTTACACAAGAATGTTGAGAATACCGTGGGCAGCTAAGTAGAGTAATTAAAATATTTTGTAAATAACCAAAGCAAAAAGGAAGCTAATTTCCAATATTATGAAAAAACAATTATCATTCTTTGGCCAGGCAATGAGAAGGGAACATCTGGAACATATTGTGATTGGTCAGAAAATGTAAAGGGACGAAGAGATAGAGGGATGCAAAGAGAAATGATACCAGACAGCTTAAGGGAATGGCTTGACAGAAGGTCAACAACAGAAGTGGTAAAAAAACTGTCGAGAGCAAAAGTTGTGTAGAGACATAATCACCCACGCCAGCAGGCATGGTACTTGATGATGATGTTGAACTAAACAAGATGGTTGACTCTCTTCTCTGCTACTGCAAACCTTCAACAATTTACCCATCATTGAAAGTCATCCTTTCACAACCCAAAAAAGCGTTCCACAAGAAACGTATTTGTAGATGAACTGGCAAAAGTTGTACCTCCAGCGTCTTCATGCTTTATATTTCATGTCTAGGTATCTGGATTTAAAAGGGAAAACATGCTGTCATAAAATGTATTGAAATAATTGATTATGTTTTAATTTCACTGAGGAATAAACTTAAGGAAAAGCTTGTGAATGTAAGAGAAGTATTACAATGTTTCAAAGTGTTTTGAAGTATACTTCAATGATCATATTGGCGACCACTTGCATTCAATATTAACAGCGACATGTTTCAACGCTGACAGAATTAAATGGTTTCTATGAATAGAAATGGAAAACCTTAAAGCCAAAAGTTTGATCGAATTGTTTCGTTTCCACCACTTACAAAATGAGCAAGATAAGATCGAATTGTTTCGTTTCCATCACTTACAAAATGAGCAAGATAAGATCGAATTGTTTCGTTTCCATCACTTACAAAATGAGCAAGATAAGATCGAATTGTTTCGTTTCCATCACTTACAAAATGAGCAAGATAAGATCGAATTGTTTCGTTTCCATCACTTACAAAATGAGCAAGATAAGATCGAATTGTTTCGTTTCCATCACTTACACAATGAGCAAGATAAGATCGAAGTGTCGAAATGTTTTTTTTTTTCCCTCATACATTTTGCAACATCAAACAGAATGTTGTTAATCTAATAAAGAAAATTATAATCTCCTTTATACAATGAGTACGCTAACTTCCTAACCTATTGTATGATGTTGTCTGAGTATATAACATAATAATGTCCTTCCTTACCTCCTTCCTTCCTTCCTTCCTTCTATCCATCCATCCATCAATCCATCCTTCCTTCCTTCCTTCCTTCCTTCCTTCCTCGCTTCCTTCCTTTATTCCTTCCTTAATTATTGTTGAGGGTCTAAGGGAATGTTAATAGTCGTTATTTGTTTTTAACACTACACTTGTCCTTCTCTGAAGCCACATTTAGAAATGTTTCCAGCAATTTATGTTTAGCGAACGGTTCCATTTATACTCACTCATACTTTACTTAAAATAGGATGTCTATTATTTGATTTCAGTCAAGTCAGCACGGTTTCACTGTCTATGTAATCATATCTTTACATCTGATAATGGGCATACTTTTCATCGCTGTGACTCTAACATTATTGATTTAATAATAATCAAAACTTCTTGTAATCGATCTGCGATAACTCACTGGTTACTAAACTAGATGACTCCGGACAAGAGGTCCGGTTCGATCTTGATCGGCAGTTTCTATGTTCACCGTGTACTGGGTTTTTATCGGAAAGAAAAGCGGCAAGGGATTGTACTGACTATATTAATTCAGACACAATGTTCGCAAGTCTTTTTTTATTTTAATGGGCACAAACACCATGTTCCATGTGTGTCACGTGGCGTGTCGGAGCTCTTTTATTTTATTCTTTTAACTTCGTATCTGTAATGGGATAATTAGTAGTGCTTATGAATGCTCTATTGCAAACTTTGATTTGTATTGTAATCACTTTCGCAGTGAAATCTCTCATTTATTCGGACCATGGACCCTTTTCAAAATTTGATAACTTCTAAAGGACTACCTTTCCAGTATTTGTTCAAGAAGGAACTGTAATATTTTCTCTGAGAAAAAAAGAGAACTTGCACAGCCTTATACACTTGATTAAAATTGTTTTTGTTCTAAACATTTATTTCCCTATATTTTATTTCACCCGAATTTTCCTTTATACAAAGGTGCATTTCTCCCCGCTTGTATTTATCGCGAGTGAGTTGTATTTCTCCACAATTTGATCTTATAGTATAAATTAGTTTTCTACTTTTACACATGTTAGGATTTTTTTTTAAGTTGCAGATGGTTGTTTTGTGTGTGACGTCATTCGATGTCTGTAAACGCTCAAGAAAGTAAATAACTTTTAGCTTCATCCTATTCCCAGTTAGTAAAGTACCCCTGTCACGCCAAGTGGCGTATAGGGAAAGATAGTGTTAGTGACCCTATATTTTACAGACCTTCAGCACATGATTTTTGGGGTAATGTGGTCAGTATTACGCCCGTGCTGCTTTACTTTCCCAGAAAAAAAATCCGGTACCCATTTAAGGCTGGGTGAACCCGGAAGCCGTTGGTTGGGATCGAACCCTACCCTTGTCCGTGGTAGTCCAGTTCACTAACCACTGAGTTATCGCGTTTCCCCTGTTCCCAGTTAGCCTGTAGATATTTATTCACTATTCATTGACCATTATTCACTATTCATTGATCATTATTCACTATTCATTGACCATTATTCACTATTCATTGACCATTATTCACTATTCATTGACCGATATTCACTATTCATTGACCATTATTCACTATTCATTGACCATTATTCACTATTCATTGACCAACATTCACTATTCATTGACCATTATTCACTATTCACTGACCAATATTCACTGTTCATTGACCATTATTCAATATTCGTTGACCATTATTCACTATTAGAGACCTGTTATTTTCTGACGACGCTGCGCTTGTCACGCAAAGTCAGCAAGAACTCCAGAGCATGGTACATCGCTTTTCGCATGCCTGCAGAGACTTCGGTCTAATAATACGTTTGCAGAAAACTAACATACTCGGTCAGGACGTCGAAGCAACACCTGCCAATCTTTATCGATAACTACACAAACTAGATGCGTGCAGCAGTATAGCTACCCACGGACCATCATCAGCGACAAGCCATCTTTAGATAATGAAATTGATACCCGCATTAGTAAGGTTGCTATCACCTTAGTCCGTCTTTCTAGGCGTGTTTGGCAAAACAACAAAATAAAACAAAATGAGCAATTTACAATGCCTGCATCATTAGTATTTTCCTACATGGCAGCGTATCATGGACAACAAATGCAAAACAGAAGAGAAGGTTGAATGCATTCCATACGCGATGTCTGCACTGTATTCTCGGTATCACCAAGAAGAACAAAGTGACAAACATGAAGGTCCTAAATTAGGGGTTAAGGCAAAGAAAGGCAAATGAATGCATAAAATTGTGAAGCTGCATGTAGGTCCTAAATTAGGGGTTAAGGCAAAGAAAGGCAAATGAATGCATCAAATTGTGAAGCTGCATGTAGGTCCTAAATTAGGGGTTAAGGCAAAGAAAGGCAAATGAATGCATAAAATTGTGAAGCTGCATGAAGGTCCTAAATTAGGGGTTAAGGCAAAGAAAGGCAAATGAATGCATAAAAGTGTGAAGCTGAATGAAGGTACTAAATTAGGGGTTAAGGCAAAGAAAGGCAAATGAATGCATAAAATTGTGAAGCTGCATGAAGGTCCTAAATTAGGGGTTAAGGCAAAGAAAGGCAAATGAATTTATAAAATTGTGAAGCTGCATGTAGGTCCTAAATTAGGGGTTAAGGCAAAGAAAGGCAAATGAATGCATAAAATTGTGAAGCTGCATGTAGGTCCTAAATTAGGGGTTAAGGCAAAGAAAGGCAAATTAATGCATAAAATTGTGAAGCTGCATGTAGGTCCTAAATTAGGGGTTAAATCAAAGAAAGGCAAATGAATGCATAAAATTGTGAAGCTGCATGAAGGTCCTAAATTAGGGGTTAAGGCAAAGAAAGGCAAATGAATGCATAAAATTGTGAAGCTGCATGTAGGTCCTAAATTAGAGGTTAAGGCAAAGAAAGGCAAATTAATGCATCAAATTGTGAAGCTGCATGAAGGTCCTAAATTAGGGGTTAAGGCAAAGAAAGGCAATTTAATGCATCAAATTGTGAAGCTGCATGTAGGTAGAAAATTAGGGGCTAAGGCAAAGAAAGGCAAATTAATGCATAAAATTGTGAAGCTGTATGAAGGTCCTAAATTAGGGGTTAAGGCAAAGAAAGGCAAATTAATGCATCAAATTGTGAAGCTGCATGTAGATCCTAAATTAGGGGTTAAGGCAAAGAAAGACAAATGAATGCATACAATTGTGAAGCTGCATGAAGGTCCTAAATTAGGGGTTAAGGCAAAAAAGGCAAATGAATGCATAAAATTGTGAAGCTGCATGAAGGTCCTAAATTAGGGGTTAAGGCAAAGAAAGGCAAATGAATGCATAAAATTGTGAAGCTGCATGAAGGTCCTAAATTAGGGGTTAAGGCAAAGAAAGGCAAATGAATGCATAAAATTGTGAAGCTGGATGTAGGTACTAAATTAGGGGTTAAGGCAAAGAAAGGCAAATTAATGCATCAAATTGTGAAGCTGCATGAAGGTCCTAAATTAGGGGTTAAGGCAAAGAAAGGCAAATTAATGCATCAAATTGTGAAGCTGCATGTAGGTCCTAAATTAGGGGCTAAGGCAAAGAAAGGCAAATTAATGCATAAAATTGTGAAGCTGCATGAAGGTCCTAAATTAGGGGTTAAGGCAAAGAAAGGTTTTTTAATGCATCAAATTGTGAAGCTGCATGTAGGTCCTAAATTAGGGGTTAAGGCAAATAAAGACAAATGAATGCATAAAATTGTGAAGCTGCATGAAGGTCCTAAATTAGGGGTTAAGGCAAAAAAGGCAAATGAATGCATAAAATTGTGAAGCTGCATGAAGGTCCTAAATTAGGGGTTAAGGCAAAGAAAGGCAAATGAATGCATAAAATTGTGAAGCTGCATGAAGGTCCTAAATTAGGGGTTAAGGCAAAGAAAGGCAAATGAATGCATAAAATTGTGAAGCTGCATGTAGGTACTAAATTAGGGGTTAAGGCAAAGAAAGGCAAATGAATGCATAACATTATGAAGCTGCATGAAGGTCCTAAATTAGGGGTTAAGGCAAAGAAAGGCAAATGAATGCATAAAATTGTGAAACTGCATGAAGGTCCTAACTTAGGGGTTAAGGCAAAAAAAGGCAAATGAATACATAAAATTGTGAAGCTGCATGTAGGTCCTAAATTTGGGGTTAAGGCAAAGAAAGGCAAATGAATGCATACAATTGTGAAGCTGCATGAAGGTCCTAAATTAGGGGTTAAGGCAAAGAAAGGCAAATGAATGCATACAATTGTGAAGCTGCATGTAGGTCCTAAATTAGGGGTTAAGGCAAAGAAAGGCAAATGAATGCAAACAATTGTGAAACTGCATGTAGGTCCTAAATTAGGGGTTAAGGCAAAGAAAGGCAAATGAATGCATACAATTGTGAAGCTGCATGTAGGTCCTAAATTAGGGGTTAAGGCAAAGAAAGGCAAATGAATGCATAAAATTGTGAAGCTGCATGAAGGTCCTAAATTAGACAGGATTCCCGAACATTTAAATGCTACTTAAACGACGTAGGTTACGCTGGCGTGGCCACCTACAACATACAAAAAAGATATACTCTATGGACAACTAGCAGATGGCAAAAGAACTAGGGGGCGTCCAAAACTTGGATTTGTAAACGTGTGCAAACGTGACATGAAGTCTGCAGCTTGGGAATACATAGCTGCAGACTGAAATCTTTGGAAACACACTCTAAAGCTCCAATACAAACAAGAAGCCGACAGATCCACAGAAAAAGAGAATACACGGTGAAGAAAAAGAGAAACATAACATTTGTAGGGGCGCTGAAAAATACGTAGATGACTGACGGAGGCTACTATAGTGAACTATGACTGAGGATACAATATTTGTGTATGACTGACAGAGGCTACTATAGTCAACTATGACTGACAGAAGCTACTATAGTCAACTATGACTGACAGAGGCTACTATAGTCAACTATGACTGACAGAGGCTACTATAGTCAACTATGACTGACAGAGGCTACTATAGACAACTATGACTGATAGAGGCTACTATAGACAACTATGACTGATAGAGGCTACTATAGACAACTATGACTGACAGAGGCTACTATAGTGAACTATGACTGACAGAGGCTTCTATAGACAACTATGACTGACAGAGGCTACTATAGAGAATTATGACTGATAGAGGCTATTATAGTCAACTATGACTGACAGAGGCTACTATAGTCAACTTTGACTGACAGAGGCTACTATAGTCAACTATGACTGATAGAGGCTACTATAGTCAACTATGACTGATAGAGGCTACTATAGTCAACTATGACTGACAGAGGCTACTATAGTCAACTATGACTGATAGAGGCTATTATAGTCAACTATGACTGACAGAGGCTTCTATAGTCAACTATGACTGACAGAGGCTACTATAGTCAACTATGACTGATAGAGGCTACTATAGTCAACTACGACTGATAGAGGCTACTATAGTCAACTATGACTGACAGAGGCTACTATAGTCAACTATGACTGATAGAGGCTACTATAGTCAACTATGACTGATAGAGCTACTATAGTCAACTATGACTGACAGAGGCTACTATAGTCAACTATGACTGATAGAGGCTACTATAGTCAATTATGACTGATAGAGGCTACTATAGACAACTATGACTGACAGAGGCTACTATAGAGAATTATGACTGATAGAGGCTATTATAGTCAACTATGACTGACAGAGACTACTACAGTCAGCTGTGACTGACGGAGGCTACTATTAATACTTTTTTGACCGGTATTCTACCTTCTATTTTCTTGTTCAATGTACGTTTATGCATGATTGAACACTGCTGAAAAATTATGATAACATTTAACTAGTTATGTTTCCCTGTTAAGAGTGAATGTCTTAATTATTTAGACTTTAATAGAATGTATATCATCATCATGAGCCATACCGGTTGGCGTAGGCGATCATGTCCCTCCACAATATTCTATCTACAGTGCATCGTATCAGTTCTTTTGTTGACTGTTTTCCATGCCCTGACACCAAGCTATCCAGTATTTTCTCTCTTTGACGCCCGCGATCTCTCTTTCCTTTTATTTTGCCAGTTGTAACCAAGTATTCCAACTTTCCTCTTCTCATGATGTGCCCAAAAAATGTTGATTGCTTCTTTCTGATGTTTTTTAAGAGCTCCCTTTTTGTGTTGGCCTCTTTGAGAACTTCCACATTGGTCTTTTTAGCTGTCCAGGGAACTTTCAACATTCTTCTGAGAAATCCCATCTCTATGGCCTCTAATCGTCTTTTCATTTGTTTGTCTACTGTCCATGATTCACTTCCATAGGTCAGAATTGATTCTATATAGCCCCGATGAACTCTCTTTCTCATTTCTATTGACATAGATTTGTTGCATAAGATATTTTTCATTTTCTGAAATGCCATTTTGGCCTGAGCTATTCTGCTCTTTATTTATGTTGTGCATCTCCCATCTGATGTTATTATTGTGCCCAAGTATTTGAAACGTTGCACTTGTTTCAGATTTATCTCGTTTATTTTTATGCTGCATGATGGTGGTGATTGTTTCTTCGATATAACCATTACTTCTGTTTTCTTAAAATTCAGACTGAGATCTTTCTTGTTGCTTTCTTCTACTATTATGTCTATCATTTCTTGTAGTTCGTTCTCTGTCTCTGCTATTAAGACTGTGTCATCCGCATATATAAATTATTTATGTCGTGACCGTTGACTTCAATTCCTTTTTTGTCTACTATTGATCTCATAATATATTCGCTGTAAAGTGAAAACAAATCCGGCGACAGAACACAGCCTTGTCTGACTCCTTGCTTTATATATTGCAATTGTCCTGTTTGGTTGTTAATTCGTATAGCTGCTGGTTGTTGCCAGTACATGTTTTTTTTTATTATTCGCAGATCCTTGCCATCAATGTTTAATTTCTCCAGCATATTGATTATTTCCACATGCTTTACTTTGTCAAATGCTTTCGTGTAGTCTATAAAGCACATATATGGATCTTTCTTTACCTCTATAGATCTTTCTATCAATGTTCTTAAGATGTATATTGCATTATTGGTGTCCTTTCCTTCCACAAATCCACATTGTTCCTCACTTATTTCTGGTTTTATTGTGTTCCTTGTAGAATGTATATAGTAAAAGTAAAAAGTGAAGTGCCCCGTCACGCCAAGTGGCATATAGGGAAAAGGGTGCTAATGAACATAATTTTTACAGACCTTCAGCACAAGATTTTAGGATAATGCGGTCGGGTAATACGCCAGTGCCGCTTTACTTTCCCAGAAGAAAAAAAATCCGGCGCCCATTTAAGGCTGGGTGAACGTGGAAACTAACATCAAAACAAATAACACCAGGGCTGAAAGTAAGAATAACAAAATGTTACATCTTCTCAATATTCCTGTATGGTGCAGAAACATGGACATTAGACCAGAAAACAGAACAGAAAATTGAAGCCTTTGAAATGTGGATTTATAGAAGAATAGGTAGAATTTGATGGAAAGAAAAGATAACAAACGAAGAAGTTTTAAAACAACTAAAAATGAAAAAAGAACTACTAAACACAATTAGAACAAGACAAATGAAATTTTTTGGTCATGTTAAAAGACACAACTGTCTAAAAAAGTAATATTAGAACGGAAAATACAAGGTAAAAGAGGCAGAGGCAGACCAAGACTAACATGGACGAGTAACATCAAAAGATGGACAAGTCAGCCTATGGCAATCTGCACCATCAAAGCAAGAGACAGAGTGGAATGGCGCTCCATGGTAGCCAACCTTCGATGCGGAGATGGCACTCGGTGATGATGATGATGAACCAGGAAACCTTCGATCAGGATCGAACCCGAACTCTTGTCATTTGTAGTCCAGTTAACTAACCACTGAGCTATCGCTGCTCCCTAATTTCTATAGTACTGGACATATAAGACGAAACGTCTAATCCCGCTCGTTGTGTTGGTATAAACGTCACAGTTATCAGTTGGTAGTGATACTTTAATCGATTTGCTCATTTGTGTCTTTCAAGGAAAGAAAGAATACATAAACTTCTTCTATACATCCAAAGTAACTAAAAGAAGCTATGTCTTAAAATAAAATTGTAAAATGTAGGTTTAAAAAATTGAACATTGCAACTCTCACATTTACCAACCTTTGATATTTGCTAGCGTTATTGTTTCAGCATTCACTGATATATATTTACTTTAGCATTGCAATTGTAAATTTTCCGCGCAGTGTCACAAATTGAAACCACCATCATCGTCATCGGGTGCCATCTCCGCAACGAAGGTTGTTTGCCATGTAGCGCCATTTTGCTCTGTCTCTTGCTTTGATGGTGCTGGTTGTCATAAGCTGATTTGTCCATCTTTTGATGTTACTCGTCCATGTTAGTCTTATCTGCCTCTGCCTCTTTTACCTAGTATTTTCCCATCCAAGATTACTTTTAGTAGGCTGTTTTGTCTCTTAACATTTCGCAAAAATCGCATTTGTCTTGTTAAATTGAAACCACTTCCATATAAATATCGACTTTACGAATATAGGTAACGTTCAAAGTTCCGGATAAAGCATGCAACATTCCAAAAAATAGAGCTAAAACACTTTTAGATAAAAACAAATAACTTTGTCATTCCTAAACATTCAGGCATTGACTAGCTCAGACAAGTATAATGTTGTTCCTTACAAATCTCAACATATAGGCAGTTACTAGATCAGACAGATACAATGTTGTTTATTACAAATCTCAACATACTGGCATTGACTAGATCAGACAGATACAATGTTGTTTATTACAAATCTCAACATACAGGCATTGACTAGATCCGACAGATATAATGTTGTTTCTTACAAATCTCAACATCTTTAACGAGCAGCCAGGAATATGTCAAAAATATTATTGATAATTTAGTTCCAGAATTTTCTTCTCTCAAAAGTAGCAAATACGACCTAACCATATATTCCCCCCCCCCCCCTTTTCCACCGGGTGCCTACGTATCGAAGTGGTTAGTGTAGTCTTTTGCTGATTTAGATGGTCTAGGTTCAGTTCTCTCTTAGGTTTCATTCATTTTCTGATAATGGGTTCTATTATTTTCTCTGGTAGAATATGACGGTCTGACATTTTACAGACCACATCTCCTATAAATTTATTGACCATTTTAGGTAAATATAGATACTTATGTTAGGCTATATTCCTCGCACGTTACTAAGTTTGATTTATCTTCATTCACGACTAACGAGACGGCTTAACTTTCTGAAGAATTACGTTCGTGGCATTTTCTACATTATTTCTACCTTTACGTTTGACACTTTCAATTCTTCTTTGTCGCTCCCTTTCTTTTTGTTTAAAGAAACGGGGGGGGGGGGGGGGGGAGAGAGAGATAGAACCTTGTTAATATACTAGAGTGTGGAGTAGAGGAACGTAGCCTCAGTGAACATATTCTTTTACTATCTGCATATTTTTAGTAATATGGGCAGCACTATGCCAGGTAAAAATTCTAACCCAGAGAAACTGAAAATAGTCAGTAGCCGGTCTCATGTACTTAGAACATTAGTTTAATAGTCACTGTTTGTCTTTATAACACCAGTTTACTAGTCACTGTCTTTACAGCACCAGTTCCCTAGTCACTGTTTCTCTTTACGACACAAGTTCACTAGTTACTATTCGTCTTTACAACACCAGTTCACTATTTTAACCAAAAATGTTTTTTTCTTTACAACATCATTTCAATAGTCACTGCTTATCCTTACAACACCAGTTCACTAGCCACTGTTTATCCTTACAACATCAGTTCACTAGGCACTGCTCTACCTTGAATTTCCTAAGTTCTTATGACACCAGTCCACTAGGCACTGTTTATCCTTACAACACCAGTCCACTAGGCACTGTTTATCCTTACAACACCAGTTCACTAGCCACTGTTTGTTCTTATGACACCAGTCCACTAGGCACTGTTTATCCTTACAACATCAGTTCACTTGTCACTGTTTATCCTTACAACATCATTTCACTAGTCACTGTTTATCCTTACAACACCAGTTCACTAGCCACTGTTTATCCTTACAACACCAGTTCACTAGATACTGTTTATCCTTACAACATCATTTCACTAGTCACTGTTTATCCTTACATCAGTTCACTTGTCACTGCTCTACCTTGAATTTCCTAAGTAATTCCATTTTAAAGGACAGATAATGGTACATATTAAAGGCTTCAGTAAAGCACAGTGGAATCATCAATTATACTTGTGACAACATTAATGCTGATAGCTGAAATTGACCCAACAAGACTGCTGAAGATGTGGCTACCTAGTGGAATCTGTAATAAGTTACTACATCGTAGTCAATCAAACATCAACTCAGTATCATCCTCCTAGAGTGACAATTATTAATGCATTGTGTTCTTATTGCGCCAGACGCTTCATCGCTTTTATTGGCGTTAACTTAGATGTGAAATATGACAACGTGCTTTAATTGATTTCATTTGACGAATTATAACGAGATCAAGAGTTTAAAAAAACATAAAATGATTATAAGCAGCTAAACTTATAGAGAGACAAAATAAACGTTTTGGCCAAGGTCTTCGTCAGGTACAAGACAACGAATAAGGAACACAAGAATACTAAGCTTAGTCAAACCATAGCGATGATAGTCTAAGATCAAGTGGTAAACTAATTATAACTTTCAAAGTCTATGTTGAAAACAACAGCCAAACTTTTAAGCTGGTCTCTCTACAATGGGCTACCAATTGTGAGACAATATCTGATGAAACTGTATTCTTATATATAAGTTCTATAAAAAAAAAACAAATATGCTTCTTCTACTTCTACCTTTCAGCTCTCTGTGGAGCTTAGGTCTTCAACAAACACTTTAAAAGCCGTTATATTTCTTGTTATTCTTTTAAGTTCATCTCATGTCTTCCCCATTATCCTTCTCTGCTTCCATCTGTCTTCTCCAAAAATATTTTGGTCCTCCTCTGCCTTTTCCCCTGGGGATTCCAGAAAAAGGGCATGCCGTGTAATACTCTCAATAGGCTGCTGCAGTGTGTGTCATTACCAGAGCCATCGTCTTCGCTGTATCTCTTTATCCACTGGTATTTGATTGGTACTTTTCCATAATTCTATGTTAGTGATTTTGTCCTGCCATTTCCATCCTTTTATTCTGCTCAAGATTCCATTATTGAAAATATGTATCTTCATGATTGTCATTTTTGTTGTTCTCCATGTTTCACAGCCTTATAATAAAACTGACTTAACACTGAAGTTTAAAATTATTATTTTTCTATTGAAGCTTAATTTCTTTGAATTTTCATATGTTTCCCAGTTCAACGAATGCTCATCTTGCTTTTTATATTTATATTTTTGCACCATTCTCTGTTCCTCCCTTTTAAAGGACAAATACTGCCTGTCCAATTTACAACCAAAACCGTGTGGCAGTCTGTAAGGTTACACCTGTATACTCCTCAGTATCTCAATATATGTATCATTGTCCCACCGACTACTTCCCTTTTTACATACGCTTGAAAGAATCTCATGACTTCAGTCGTTGACAATTTTAACTTAATTCCCAATTCACCAAAACCTCATTTGTTATGTGTAGGTGAGATTATCTTCCGACAGCTTTCTCTGTAAAGATTTGTAAAATCATTGATAACTCATATCATGTCTAACATATCTTAACAATCACCGTATTTATGCTGATGTTATCTGGTGTTACGTTAATATAATTGGAGACTGTAACATATTGAACGTTCTCAGAATAATGACAGTTTTGTGATGCCCTTTCTTGTTGTTTTGGGCATCCTTTTGCTACAGTCTGTAACAGTGGTGTTTGTATAAAACGGTGAGAATATCAAAGAAGGTAAATGGATGAAAAAAGGGGCAGCTTCCAAAATGTCAGTTAAAGTTAGAAAGAACGAATGGGTCAAACAATGGTTTTGAAATTTTTGCAAGCATTGAATTTCATCAAAGAGTATATCAAATTGTTAGAATGTTGCAAAATACTCAAATTTTAAATGTTTCAAAATGTTATTCTGTACTGTTAAAAATGTCAATATCGGCGTTATATTACATTAACTGGCGTCAACATATTTATGAAGTTTCTGTGCTGCTTTTGAAGTGTTACGTTTTTAAAAATTATTTTAAATGTTCACATCCCTATTAATAGTTTACATCTGTGTTTCTTTGTTTAATTCTTTACAAACTCATTTGATGTGTCGATCTGTCAACAAGATAAGCAAATAGTGTCATTTATAGCTGTTGATCTTTCTTACTCTTTTGAGTTTCAGTTTTTTGTTTTCTTAATTGTTCAGATTGTGAACATTTCCTCACATAACAACGGCTCTTAGAATAGAGGTCACTTCAAATAAATGAGAGAAGAAAGAAATTATTTAATAAATTTACTGACACGAGTTATTTGTCTTCAACTAAAGTTCTTGTTCACAGTTTTAAAGCACCAACAAGGCAGTAGCGTCTAATTAAAATGATTTGTAAACTTCACAATTAAAGACCCTGGCAGTGGAGCACTACGGGCAGACTTCATTAACCTTCTCCAGTGGTCTCTACCTTCACTCATTCTGTGGTACTCTAGCCAGCTCGTGCCAGTCCAATATTTTATCTTATCCTCTCATCTCTTTCTCTATCTTCCTCCTTTCATAATTTCTTTTAGAATGGTTTTTGTCAGGCCAGAAGATCGAAATACACGGCCACATGATTTCATTGTGCGTTCCTTCATATTAGTGAAATGATCGTAATGTAATCCGAGTGCCTGTTATATCCTTTTGGGAGCGTATTCATTCGTGATACGACCCAAGTAAATGATTTCCAAAACCTAACAATAACATTTGTATTTTATTCTGTATCTTTGCTATAAATGTCCATGTCTCCCAAATTAATAGAAAGATTGATAAAACATCATCATCATCATTATGTGGCTTACCGTTTGGCGTAGGCGATCATGTCCTTCCACAATCTTCTATCTACAGTGCATCGTATCAGTTCTCTTGTTGACTGTTTTCCATGCCATGACACCAAGCCATCCAGTATTTTCTCTCTTTGTTGTTAGCGATCTCTTGTTCCTTTTATTTTGCCAGCTGTAACCAAGTATTCCAACTTTCCTCTTCTCATTTTAAAAATGAGAAAAATGTTGATTGTTTCTTTCTGATGTTTTTTAAGAGCTCCCTTTTTGTGTTGGCCTCTTTGAGAATTTCCTAATTTGTCTTTTTAGCTGTCCAGGGAACTTACAACATTCTTCTGAGAAATCCCATCACTGTGGCGTCTAACAACCTTTTAATTTATATATATATATATATATATATATATACTGTCCATGATTCGCTTCCATATGTCAGAATTGGTTCTAAATAGAACCGATGAACTCTCTTTCTCACTTCTACTGATATACATTTGTTGCATAAGATAATTTTCATTTTCTGAAATGCTATTTTCGCCTGAGTTATTCTTCTTTTTATTTCTATGGTGCATCTTCCATCTAATATTATTAATTAATTAAACAAACTACTCAGAATATAGCATTTTCAAACATGAATGTAGCAACTGAAATATGGCAACACCAAATATATCATTGCAGGAACAAGAAGCAAGGCAACATCAAACCTATCACAATAATATATAATATAAAATATGTACAGTACAAAATATGTCAAAATAATTTATATACTTTTTTGTTTGTACCTATCTCCATATAGATTTTGAAACAATAAGCAATGCAACATCAAATGTTTCATTGTTGAGACATAATACCAAGGACGCCAGACGCAGCAGACTGTTGATACATGGCACAGACAGTTATGATGAATATATGATTGTAGAGACAAGACACTAGAAACAACTGACTATAAGAATTGTAGAGACAAGACACTAGAAACAACTGACTATAAGAATTGTAGAGACAAGACACTAGAAACAACTGACTATAAGAATTGTAGAGACAAGACACTAGAAACAACTGACTATAAGAATTGTAGAGACATGACACTAGAAACAACTGACTATAATAATTTTAGAGACAAGACACTGGAAACAACTGACTATAAGAATTGTAGAGACATGACACTAGAAACAACTGTTATAAGAATTGTACAGACAAGACACCAGAAACAACAAGAGAGGGGGCGGGGAATAAGAAATTTCTTTAGGGCTAAGCGCAAAAATGGCATAATTGGAGGAGCGGCACGACACGAGACTAGGAGACCATGCATAAAGTTGCATATTTTTGTAGAATATAGCGCTCAGGTATCACTAGTTTCCACTCGGTGAATTGTTTCACTAGCAGCGCATGTACGAGATGCCAAAGGAGATACTACACAGAACAATACATGTACTAGGGAAGACTCAACCATGGGACTAAGAAATAACCAAGACTTAGAAGAACTAGCAGCATATCGTCAATCGTGGACAACTATGGTTTCCGAACTATGTGCCATTTTCAGTCTAAACGGAGCATGAATAAAATGAAGTGGACATCAGAATCTTGATGGACTTTGAAAGTTGACCATCCTCAATGGACGGGATCACGTTTGATGTCTGCCAGAACATTATTTTCCACTCCCACATCTCATCCACTAGACCACTGCTTAACCTCGCCGCCCTCTTCTCTTCAGTCTTGTGTAATGTGTGTGAGCGCATATCAAAGGAGTTTAGAATAGACGTACAAGTGTTCCAATCATTAAAGAACGAAGCTTTTGTCAGTCATTTTACGGTTGCTATGTTGAAACTCTTAGGGAGCCGCGATAGCTTAGTGGTTAGTGAACTGGACTACAAAGGACAACAGGTAGGATTCGATCCCAAACGACGACTTCCGGTTCACGCAGCCTTAAATGGGTACCGGATTTTTTTCTGGGAATGTAATGCTGCACGGGCGTAATACCGACTACATTACCCTAAAAAATCATGCGCCGAAGGTCTGTAAAATGTATGGTCACTAACACCATATTTCCCTATACGCTACTTGGCGTGACGGGGGCGCTTTACTTTTTTTTGTTTAAATTCTTAACATCGTAAAAATCTATCCTGATCGACATAACCATTGATTTGTGAGTATGTACAAAAGTATATGGTTGTATTTTTTGCCAATAATAAATGCATTGATAACATTATGATTGTTATCGTCATTATCAGGTGCCACGCCGGTTGACGTAGACAATAATCTCTCTCCACATCACTCGGTCCTTCAAACATGTCATAATTTCAGTCAGCGATCTTTCATTATGATTATGCACCTTCAAAATGTATTAGGGCTTCTTACGAACTATCGAAACAGCAGGGCAAAGAAAGAAAATCATGCACCACAATATGGGAATTATTGATTTGGCCAGCTGAGGGTATTGTTATTTTAATCGTCATATTTTAGCATACATTTCAATGTAACTGTATTGTGTATCATATATATGTGTGTGTGTGTGTGTGTGTGTGTGTGTGTGTGTGTGTGTGTGTGTGTGTGTGTGTGTGTGTGTGTGTGTGTGTGTGTGTGTGTGTGTGTGTGTGTGTGTGTGTGTGTGTGTGTGTGTGTGTGTGTGTGTGTGTGTGTGTGTGTGTGTGTGTGTGTGTGTGTGTGTGTGTGTGTGTGTGTGTGTGTGTGTGTGTGTGTGTGTGTGTGTGTGTGTGTGTGTGTGTGTGTGTGTGTGTGTGTGTGTGTGTGTGTGTGTGAATTATGGACAATAGAACAGACAAAAAAATCACTGGTGGCAGTAGAGATGTGGTTTTACAGAAGAGTGTCGAGAATACCATGGACAGCTAAGAAGAGTAATGAAAATTTTCTGAAAGAGGCCAAAGCAAAAAGAGAGCTAAAATTCAATATTAGGGAGAAACAATCATCATATTTTGGTCATGTAATGAGAAGGGAAGAGTGACAAATGGAAAAATTGAAGGTTGGAGAGATTGAGGGAAGCTAAAAGAAAAGATACCAGACGGCTTAAGAGAATGGCTTGGCAGAAGATCAACAACAGAAATGATATAAACTGTTCGGATCGAAAGTTGTGTAGAGACATTATCACCTACTCCAGCAGGTTTGGAACTTGTTGATGATGATGAATATATATATATATATATATATATATATATATATATATATATATATATATATAAATATATAAATTAAAATCGATCTGTTTTCAGAATGAAGGGTTTTTTGCATAGTTATCTATTTGAGAAAATGACGGGGGTTGGAGCCATGGGAGCAACACTAGGTCAAAAGGGGACCTCACTTGAAAAAGGTTGAGAAACACTGTTCTAGCCAAGGAAATAGAGATCACAGGCCAATGGTAAATGAGATCAAATGTACCGATTCCGTCCGGTCGGTGAAGTAATGACTGTCATTCGATTACAATAATTGTGGTACCAAACAAAAAACTGAATGGACATAAGGAAGGTATAGAAAGATAAGAAGAAAGAAGCACAGGATAATGTTTACATACAACAGTATCGTAAAAGAAAAATAAGGAAAATCAGAATCAATTTCTAAATAAAACCAAAATAAATATAGATAAGCAAATTAATTCATAATTTTAACAAATAAATATTGTGGCTATACACATATAAATAACAATATTATGAAAATATAAATACAAAATTTATGAACATTTGAATTTATGAATTATGAATTTTTGCATTACCACATAATATAATTCTTACTTAGAGTTCTCCATTTTCTGTGATTTCTCTGGGCTTAAAACGTTTATCCCTTACCGACCTGCTGAGTTAGACGCAAGTTAAGGGCTTAATTTAAAAACACACGATGGGGTTAGCCCGGGTGATGTTTCCCCCACATGCAAGATCGCTGGGCGCCACTTGCGAACTTGTACGGTCTAACTAGAAATTATTTGATGGTTCCATTTAAAAAGTACTTATCTGACCCTGTCCTCCTCCTTGAATGGAACGCCTTTACACAACTCAAGTGGGATTCTGAAAAAAAAGAAACAGAGGATGTACTGACGCTCTATTCTCTTTAAAGCAGCTTGCAGAAAAAAAAACGACAGAACACAATCAAAATGCGTATATAGCTTTCATTATTCAGGAAAAAGCATTCGACAGAGTAAATAGAGAACAACTGTGAGAGATACTAACAACATACGGAGTAAGCCAGCATCTAACCAACCTGATTAAAAGTCTGTACATCAACAGCAGCTGCACAGACAAAACAGCAGCAGGCTATACAGACCATTTCGAAGTTAGATCTGGTGTAAGACAGGGCTGCGAACTAATCCCGGAATTGTCCATTACATATAGGGGCTATATACGCAAGTTAGCCAACCCATCAGAGACAGAGGAGAACAACGAGCTTTTATTTGCAGACGATCATGCACTAAAACATGCAAAAATAAAAGACCTACAAGAATACTTAAATAAACTCAACAGCACAGGCATTAAATACAACACGAAAATCAATATCAACGAAACAGAAGTCATGAATGTTGCAAAAGATAAACTGAACATCAACATAACTATAGAAGGCAGACAACTAAAATAAGTAGAGGAATTCAAATACCTAAGAAGTCTAGTGACAAACGACAATTCACAAACAGCAGAGATAGAATCAAGATGCATCAATGCTTGTCAAATCATTGGACAGCTAGAAGCACTATTGTCCAAAAAGGAAATAACGCTCGAGGCAAAACGGGCACTCTACAATATAATCTTCATCCCAACGTTGTGCTACCAGTGCCATTCCTGTACCCTGGATGCAAGGACAATAATAAAAGTAACCTCTGCTGAGATGAAATGTGTTAACGAATGACAGGAAACAGCATGAGAGACAAGATCAAAATTGAAGAACTGAGAAAAAAACCTAGGAATAAACCCCCCCCCTCCCCCCCCAATAGAATATATAAAGAAACAACAGATAAAAATGGTTTGGCCACGTGACAAGGTAGAGTGATAAAAACACAACACAACGAGCCCTAAATAAACGTTGCGAGAACACCAGACCCAAGGGTTGACCTCGAAAAAGATCTATGGAATATTAGAAGTACTAGGAAACATAACAGCAGCAGAGACGAACAGAAAAACAAAAGACCACAAATGATATCTCCCCTCGACGCTGGGAGGCAGATGAGGAAGGAAAGAAGAAGACTTAGAACTCGGACATGGTCCATTAATATTCCCATCTATTTTCTGGCTAAACATGAAATTCTCTGCGCGGGGAAGCGTTAAATGAGAACTGACAATATTGCAAATACAGATGTATTTGATTCAGATGATTATCTAGCGATTAATACAAACAAATATGCAATATATTATAAGAACGTATTTCTAAAATAAATGATAAACAGCACTGATTACATTTATGGAGATGAGATTCGTCTTTTTTTTTTTTTTTTTTTTTTTATTTTTTTGCATACCCCACTAATTGGGCACGGATGTGTTGTGTCACTAGTTATTTGCACCTTAAGCCCGATACTTACGATTTGGGCATCATTAAGAAGAATTACTTATCGATTTGTTTGTCGTCACGTCTGTATTTATGGCTTACTTTATTTGACTACTTAACTGCCAAGGGTGTTTTATCGAGTTGCAAACTGGACTTCCTGCTTTTTGCCGTCATCCCTGAGGGCAAGACATCGGTTCTAACTACCCAATGAGAGAGCAAGACATCGGTTCTAACTACCCAATGAGAGGGCAAGACATCGGTTCTAACTACCCAATGAGAGGGCAAGACATCGGTTCTAACTACCCAATGAGAGAGCAAGACGTCGGTTCTAACTACCCAATGAGAGAGCAAGACGTCGGTTCTAACTACCCAATGAGAGAGCAAGACGTCGGTTCTAACTACCCAATGAGAGAGCAAGACATCGGTTCTAACTACCCAATGAGAGAGCAAGACATCGGTTCTAACTACCCAATGAGAGAGCAAGACGTCGGTTCTAACCACCCAATGAGAGAGCAAGAAGTCGGTTCTAACTACCCAATGAGAGGACAAGACATCGGTTCTAACTACCCAATGAGAGAGCAAGACATCGGTTCTAACTACCCAATGAGAGAGCAAAAAGTTTATTCTAACTACCCAATGAGAGGACAAGACATCGGTTCTAACTACCCAATGAGAGGGCAAGACATCGGTTCTAACTACCCAATGAGAGGGCAAGACATCGGTTCTAACTACCCAATGAGAGGGCAAGACATCGGTTCTAACTACCCAATGAGAGAGCAAGACATCGGTTCTAACTACCCAGAGAGAGGGGAAGACATCGCTTCAAACTAGCCAGATAGAGGGCAAGACATCGGTTCTAACTACCCAATGAGAGAGCAAGACGTCGGTTCTTCTAACTACCCAATGAGAGGGCAAGACGTCGGTTCTAACTACCCAATGAGAGGGCAAGACATCGGTTCTAACTACCCAATGAGAGAGCAAGACGTCGGTTCTTCTAACTACCCAATGAGAGGGCAAGACGTCGGTTCTAACTACCCAATGAGAGGGCAACACGTCAGTTCTAACTACCCAATGAGAGGGCAAGACATCGGTTCTAACTACCCAATGAGAGAGCAAGACGTCGGTTCTAACTACCCAGAGAGAGGGGAAGACATCGTCTCAAACTAGCCAGATAGAGGGCAAGACATCGGTTCTAACTACCTTGAGAGAGGGCAAGGCATAGGTTCTAACTACCCTGAGAAAGGGCAAGGCATCGGTTCTAACTAGCCAGAGAGAGGACAAGGCATCGGTTCTAACTAGCCAGAGAGAAGACAAGGCATCGGTTCTAACTACACAGAGATAGGGGAAGGCATCGATTCTAACTAGCTAGAGAGAGGGCAATACATCGGTTCTAACTGCCAAGAGAGAGGACAAGACATCGGGTTTAACTACCCAGAGATAGGGCAAGTCATCGGTTCTAACTATCCAATGAGAGAGCAAGACGTCGGTTCTAACTACCCAATGAGAGGGCAAGACATCGGTTCTAACTACCCAATGAGAGGGCAAGACGTCGGTTCTAACTACCCAATGAGAGGGCAAGACGTCAGTTCTAACTACCCAATGAGAGGGCAAGACATCGGTTCTAACTACCCAATGAGAGGGAAGACATCGGTTCTAACTACCCAATGAGAGAGCAAGACGTCGGTTCTAACTACCCAGAGAGAGGGGAAGACATCGTTTCAAACTAGCCAGATAGAGGGCAAGACATCGGTTCTAACTACCTTGAGAAAGGGCAAGGCATCGGTTCTAACTACCCTGAGAAAGGGCAAGGCATCGGTTCTAACTAGCCAGAGAGAGGACAAGGCATCGGTTCTAACTAGCCAGAGAGAGGACAAGGCATTGGTTCTAACTACACAGAGATAGGGGAAGGCATCGATTCTAACTAGCTAGAGAGAGGGCAATACATCGGTTCTAACTGCCAAGAGAGAGGACAAGACATCGGGTTTAACTACCCAGAGATAGGGCAAGTCATCGGTTCTAACTATCCAGAGAGAAAACAAGTCATCGGTTCTAAATACCCAGAAAGAATGCAATACATCGGTTCTAACTAGCCAGAGAAAGGGCAAGACATAGGTTCTAACTTCCCTGAGAGAGGACCAGTCATCAGTTCTATCTACTCAGAGAGAGGGCACGACATCGGTTCTAACTACCCAGAGAGATAGCAAGACATCGGTTCTAACTACCAACAGAGATAACAAGACATCGGTTCTAACTACCAACAGAGATAGCAAGACATCGGTTCTAACTACCAACAGAGATAGCAAGACATCGGTTCTAACTACCAACAGAGATAGCGAGACATCGGTTCTAACTACCCAGAGAGATAGCAAGACATCGGTTCTAACTACCAACAGAGATAACAAGACATCAGTTCTATCTACCCAGAGAGAAGGCGAGACATCGGTTCTAACAGCCCAGAGAGAAGGCAAGGCATCGGTTCTAACAACCAACAGAGAAGACAAGACATCGGTTCTAACTACCAACAGAGATAGCAAGACAACGGTTCTAACTACCAACAGAGATAGCAAGACAACGGTTCTAACTACCAACAGAGATAGCAAGACATCGGTTCTAACTACCAACAGAGATAGCGAGACATCGGTTCTAACTACCAACAGAGATAGCAAGACATCGGTTCTAACTACCAACAGAGATAGCGAGACATCGGTTCTAACTACCAACAGAGATAGCAAGACAACGGTTCTACTTACCAACAGAGATAGCAAGACATCGGTTCTAACTACCAACAGAGATAGCAAGACATCGGTTCTAACTACCAACAGAGATAGCAAGACAACGGTTCTAACTACCAACAGAGATAGCAAGACATCGGTTCTAACTACCAACAGAGATAGCGAGACATCGGTTCTAACTACCAACAGAGATAGCGAGACATCGGTTCTAACTACCAACAGAGATAGCAAGACAACGGTTCTAACTACCAACAGAGATAGCAAGACATCGGTTCTAACTACCAACAGAGATAGCAAGACATCGATTCTAACTACCAACAGAGATAGCAATACAACGGTTCTAACTACCAACAGAGATAGCAAGACATCGGTTCTAACTACCAACAGAGATAGCAAGACAACGGTTCTAACTACCAACAGAGATAGCAAGACAACGGTTCTAACTACCAACAGAGATAGCGAGACATCGGTTCTAACTACCAACAGAGATAGCAAGACATCGGTTCTAACTACCAACAGAGATAGCAAGACAACGGTTCTAACTACCAACAGAGATAGCAAGACAACGGTTCTAACTACCAACAGAGATAGCGAGACATCGGTTCTAACTACCCAGAGAGAATGCAAGACGTCGGTCCTAACTATCCTGAGACCGGTGGAGAGTAATGCTACCAGGAACCCACCGATTCGAAGTGAACAATTGCAAAGACTGTGGCAGGATTTAAAACCCGGGACTTATATATCTGGAGCTGAAATGAGTTTAATGCTATCGACCGGCTCGATTCGTTAGCTCTTGGGACCAGCTAATGTTGCCAACGTGCTTGATATTTTTTATTACCACACAGTTACGACACATGAACCAGCAGTTTGCATTTGTTCGGGAATCATCATCAATCGGCTAATGTATATAAAAACATGTCAATATACTCTTATCTTGCGAAGAGTCGCTATTTGTAGAGATTTCCTTTTCTTGGTATTTCATACCTGCTTTCCTTATCCGTACCTATAATAGATTTTGTGTTGTTGCTTCAGCTGTCTTTTATTTCTTCTTTGAGTTTTGGGGTCAGAACTTTTAACTACTGTATATTAACATGTGCAAGAGAGCACAATAAAGTTATCCCTAAGAGAGCCGATATACAATCTCTATTGTGCACAGGGATAGTTATTTAGGAATCATTTTCTTGAGATAACCGAAATTACTTATTGAAATCTCTGTGCTTCTAATATTTTATTTGTATCTCGTGTATCTAATGACATATTTTATTTGTATCCTTATATATCTAATACTTCAATTTATAAAACAAGGAGTCAGACAAGGCTGTGTTCTGTCTCCGGATTTGTTTTCACTTTACAGCGAACATATTATGAGATCAATAGTAGACAAAAAAAGAATTGAAGTCAACGGTCACAACATAAATAATTTACGATATGCGGATGACACAGTTTTAATAACAGAGACAGAGAATGAGCTACAAGAAATGATAGACATAATAGTAAAAGAAAGCAACAAGAAAGGTCTCAGTCTGAATAGTAAGAAAACAGAAGTAATGGTTATATCGAAAAAACAATCATCACCATCATGCAGCATAAAAATAAACAAGACAAATCTGAAACAAGTGCAACGTTTGAAATACTTGGGCACAGTGATAACATCAGATGGAAGATTCAACACAGAAATAAAAAAAAAAAAGAATAGCTCAGGCCAAATTAGCATTTCAGAAAATGAAAAATATCTTATGCAACAAATCTATGTCAATAGAAATGAGAAAGAGAGTTCATCGATGCCATATAGAATCAATTCTGACCTATGGAAGCGAATCATGGACAACAGACAAACAAATGAAAAGACGATTAGAGGCCACAGAGATGGGATTTCTCAGAAGAATGTTGAAATTTCCCTGGACAGATAAAAAGACCAATGAGGAAGTTCTCAAAGAGGCCAACACAAAAAGGGAGCTCTTAAAAAACATCAGAAAGAAGCAATCAACATTTTTTTGGGCAGATAATGAGAAGAGGAAAGTTGGAATACTTGGTTACAACTGGCAAAATAAAAGGAAAGAGAGATCGCGGACGACAAAGAGAGAAAATACTGGATAGCTTGGTGTCATGGCATGGAAAACAGTCAACAACAGAACTGATACGATGAACTGTAGATAGAAGATTGTGGAAGGACATGATCGCCTACGTCAACTGGTATGACACATGATGATGATGATATATCTAATGAAACAGATTATTTGTATCTTTGTGTATCTAATGGTATAGTATATGTGTATATATAATAACTGAGCTAATTGTATTCTTTATTGTCCAATAATTAAAAAAATGTTTTAAAATATGATTTCTCAATACAGGAAAGTCAAACTTTAATGATTGTCTCTTGTCACACAAGATGTCATTCATTTTAATATCCTGCGTATACAATACAAATCATCTTTTTTTATATCGATAGCGAAATGTCAGAAATATGTCAGTTGTCATCTGTCATTTTCAATTACGCCTAACAGAATTATTTTTATTGTTTTTGTTCCCAGGTTCAGCTGATACTTGTCTTAAAAGATATTATGATCATAGCTACCAGCATGTCACTCGTATTCTTGATTGTGGCTTTCTTCATCTTCTCATATTTCAGGTCAGTGATAAGGAATGTATAATTTGATGTTGTCAACATGCGTGTAGGAGGTTGCAATGTAATTGTCAAGGTGTTGGACAACGCCAAGTTAAATTGATTAATGAGATAAGAAAAAATTGTTTCCCTAAATGATCTTTACTCTATTTACAGAAACTGTATCTTTCCAAATTATGATTAGCCTAAGACGTAGCTACACAAACAAAGAACATACAACATTTGAAAATGATCAAAAGAAAGACCGGTGATCATGAAATATATCATTGTCAATGTTCTAGTCACGTTGATGAATGTTGACAAGTACCATCGAGTCCAATAGGCACAGTCATAGCCGACCTTTTGGCCCAACCTCCTTCTTGGGTCCTCGAAACAACAGATCAAAATAATATTGATTTCATTTTGAATAAAAAAGATACATTTCAAATTTTCTTAATTGTTTCCAAAACGTAGAGGGAAAAAAAACGTCAAGAAGCGAAAATGATGCATTAAACACCCCACAGAAAAAGTACTTAATTCAAAATTGTCCCAGAGACACCTCACACAAGAAAGGTACCTCTATTACAACCCGTGTACAAGAAATTTATCCATACTAGAGCCCACGTGCACGAACGTTATCTATACTAGAGCCCACGTGAAAGAACGTTATCTATACTAGAGCCCACGTGCAAGAACGTTATCTATACTAGAGCCCACGTGCAAGAAAGTTATCTATACTAGAGCCCACGTGCAAGAAAGTTATCTATACTAGAGCCCACGTGCAAAAACGTTATCTATACTAGGGCCCACGTGCAAGAAAGTTATCTATACTAGAGACCACGTGCAAGAACGTTATCTATACTAGAGCCCACGTGCAAGAAAGTTATCTATATTATAGCCCACATGCAAGAACGTTATCTATATAAGAGCCCACGTGCAAGAAAGTTATCTATACTAGAGCCCACGTGCAAGAAAGTTATCTATACTAGAGCCCACGTGCAAGAAAGTTATCTATACTAGAGCCCATGTGCAAGAAAGTTATCTATACTAGAGCCCACGTGCAAGAAAGTTATCTATACTAGAGCCCACGTGCAAGAAAGTTATCTATACTAGAGCCCACGTGCAAGAAAGTTATCTATACTAAAGCCCACGTGCAAGAAAGTTATCTATACTAGAGCCCACGTGCAAGAAAGTTATCTATACTAGACCCCATGTACAAGAAAGTTATCTATAAACAGAGTTCGCGTACAAGACAGTTATCTATACTAGAGCCCACGTGCAAGAAAGTTATCTATACTAGAGCCCACGTGCAAGAAAGTTATCTATACTAGAGCCCACGTGCAAGAAAGTTATCTATACTAGACCCCATGTACAAGAAAGTTATCTATAAACAGAGTTCGCGTACAAGAAAGTTATCTATAAATAGAAGTCGCATACAAGAAAGTTGTCTACAAATAGAACTCGCATACAAGAAAGTTATCTACAAATAGAACTCGCATACAAGAAAGTTATCTACAAATAGAACTCGCATACAAGAAAGTTATCTACAAATATACAATATATATATATATGCTCGGCCGCCTATCCAGATGTGTTCGGAGACTTCTGGATAGTGTCGCATCAAGCATCGCAACTCACGATGCGAGGCGACAATCCTCACCTCCCCAGAGTACTACCTTGGTACACATTTCTGCATTTCTGCCAGGGTCTGGGTCGACCATTGGAGTATTTTTTTTCCAACCACGAGTACAACTCACACTGCTTCAAGCGGGAATCGAACACGGGTTATCCGAACGTCGGTAGCCCAGTCGAGTGGTTTTCCAAACTTCACTACCACGCCCCCCCCCCCCCCCGTGTTCTCTTTGAAGACAGGTACCGAATTTAAAGAAGTTGCACAAGAGATTGCAGAGTGAAATGGTTTAAGTATCTCATATCATAGCTACCTCAGTTAGAAGATTTAAAAGCTAAAGAAAAACATCTATATCACGCAACTTTACTTTTGCAATATTGTTGTCAGCCCTCCTTTTGTTTTGTAGCAGTGTCAAGAATTGATTGAAGTCCCATGATCCCAGCTGCTATTTTCTCAGAACTTTTCGAAATGAAGCTGCTGAATAATTGTCATCGATCTCTTCAATAGCACAAGAATGACCAAACTCACTTGCTTACATGGCGACTGATTGTATTTCACACAAAAAAGTATACTTGAATTAGATCTTGAAAGATTTTACACAGAAGTTGATACTGAATCTTGAATGAATGGATTTTGATAGTTTTGTGAGTTCAATTAAATAAAATTAAAAGAAATGCTTTCATAGCTGTGGGGAATACTGGTCCTTCCGTTCAAGTCAGTCGTAGAGAAATACAATGTTTGAAAGGCCAGACTAGCTATTGTGCTACAAGGATAGTTAGACGCAGGAGTCCGGACAATTGAACATAGTTTGAAGACCTGCCAGACTGCTAGCACGTGCAGCAGTGGATGAAATATTCGAAAGTTTCAAACTGAAGGAGGTGATGGGCTACACACAGACCAACAGGCGTGTGGTTGGTCACGGCGACATCCAATGGTGGTTAAAATCTTCTAGTAAGCAACGTAAAGACATGGTAGATCAGGAGACTAGAGACGCCGAGGAGAACAAGCGTGTTCGAAATGCAACCCAATAGTTTCTACAATGTTGCTGGACCATTTTGAATGATGCCTTGCAGAAAACGTTACATAAAATGACATTTTGCAACCCTATAACTAAATGACATAAACAGATCTATATACAACCTTCTATCCTGCACATTTGTTTAAGGATGGAAAGCCAGAAAACAAGTAACGCCCACCCTGACATGAAAAACAGAAGATGGAGCCTGTTCACTCATCATGCAAGACTGCACTGGGCCAAGGGCCACTAGTGGCGACACCACAAAGTGCTGCATAGACTTGCTTCTATCGCAGACAAGGAAATAAATAAAACTGCAAGGGCAAAGGAATGCATAGAATCATGTACATAGCGAGCGACAGGGAGAAAGCTTTTGACATATCAGGGAATTATCCAGGTAACATCAAGAAATCTAAAACACAAGCGGTCATTGTACTTTACACGCCAGCTATGACTCGCGTCATACTGAAAGTGTCATTCCATGATAGAGGAAGAGCTTGTGTTTAAAATAGCCAAATATAAAGATGTGATCACCGACCTGGAAGTCAAGATAACACAGTAGAGGTCAGCGCGAGAGGACTTGCAGCTACTTAAATTCACAACCTATAAAAGCAATTAGGAGTGAAGAGTGGAGCATGAACGAGAGTAATTACCGCTATTGATGGGTCAGCCGAAAAGGGCGGTTACTCCATTGTTTGCAGGACGTCGACAGTTCAATGTTAAAGGGTGACTATCCTTATCCTTGAGTGCCGTCTCAGCAACGAAGGTTGGCTACCATGGATCGCCATTCCACTTTGTCTCTTGCATTGATGGTGCAGATTGTCATAGGCTGCCTTGTCCATCTGTTGATGTTACTCGTCCATGTTAGTCTTGTTCTGCCTCTGCTTCTTTTACCTTGTATTTTCCCTTCCAATATTACTTTTAGCAGGCTGTTGTGTCTTTTAACAGGCCCCCCCCACCACAAAAAGGGTGTCTAGCCAGTCATATTATCAACTGATAATATTCATATTACCAGCTCATACGGCTCACGAATTGATGAGCGGATTCATTTTCATAATTAGTGCGGGGTAGATGTGCTGTCAAGAGTAACGTAAGACAGGAAAAACGAACCATGACAGAATGTTCGACTGCTTATGCAAAGTAGATTCTTTCAGAAGTTATGCGTAGAGCAGCCACCTTTTTCATAAAAAAAAGTAAAGTAAAATGCTACGTCACGCCAAGTGGCCTATCGGGAATATGGTATTAGTGACTATAATTTTTACAGACCTTTGGCACATGATTTTTGGGGTAATGTGGTCGGTGTTACGCCCGTGTCGCTTTAATTTCCCAGAAAAAAATCCCGTGCCCATTAAGACTGGGTGAACCTGGCAGCCGTCGATCAGGATCGAACCCAACCTCTTTCTCTTCTTTCAGAGTCGTCACATATTGTGAGCTTTCAGGTTCAAACGCAGCAGAAAGCCTATGCCGTGGTGTCAAGACCCAGAACCCCTCCCCACTTAGAGCTTCAAGATGCTAAATACTGAATAGGGAGGTCTGCTTCAGGTGATCAAATTGTCTCCTTATGCGAAGCACTGTTTACATAGTTCCCTATCAGAGTTCCAATTATGTAACAATATTTCATATTTGTATTTAATATCATAATACATGCTAATTTGTTAAACAACTGCTAATGTTTGTTTTGTGTTTGATAATACATTTGATTTAATTCAATTGCTAGTCGATACAATTTAAAAACGTATAATGATATGCAGGGGCGGGGGACAAGATTTCGACTGCCCAGGGACCTGCCTCCATGGGATTATACATGGTGGGAGTATATGACGCATGACTCCGATGCCACTGCATCAAAAACTGCAATAATGCATAAATGAAAGAGCAATTTAAACAATCATGAAAGAGCAATTTAAACAATCATGAAAGAGCAATTTAAACAATCATGAAAGAGCAATTTAAACAATCATGAAAGATTCTCATGGTTTGTTTTTATTTTTCATTATCGATTATATTTGTCAAAAGTAATTATTGTTTTATTTAATAACTTGAACAAAATATGAGATGAAATTTTTGGTCAACGTGTTCTAGTGCCTTTCATAAATAGAAATTACCCAGTTACAATTGGGTTACAATCATAATTGACACGTGTAAACACGTGCAACATGGCAGCTACACATGAGAAAGAACAATATAAACAAATGACGTTTCAGTAGTATGTACACTAGTCATAATACATTGTATTTCCTCGTTTCCTGCTCACCAGCTTTACAGCAGCACCGCATTTCTTTCTTTATTCCCTTTAGTAACACCAACGCTTAAATGTAAAACAGAATGTAGTTATTGTGACTATTTTTAATAGGAAGAGCAATACAACTGACTGAACAGAACTTGACAAGAAGATAGTTCAGCTGAGAACATTGTGCCAATAGTGACCTGTGAACTGGTGAAGTTACATTAACAGATCTCTCTAGGCGTGTGTGAAAATGGTACATCGTAACGTTTGTACTTTAGATCAAACATGATATTTATGCACGTTTAACGTTTTATAAAGCGACGGTTTGATGAATGGACGCTGCGGTTAGATTGATTGACTCATCTGAAATGTCAGATAGGCAGCATGTTTGATTGATTGACTCATCTGAAATGTCAGATAGGCAGCATGTTTGTTCTACCAGACAATGTTCGTTATACTGGATATCAAAAACATTGTTGCCACATTCAAGACACGTCTACGTCAGTTGCGCTTATTTAAGTGCGTGTGTTTTGTATTTTTGTATATTTTTGTATAAGAAAATACAAAAATAAAATGTCATCTACAATGTTAAGTCTATCATATTGCTGTGAAACATGGAGAACAACAAAAATGACAAAGATGAAGATGCGGACTTTCTTTAATGTATACATCCGCAGAATAAAAGGATGGAGATGGCAGGATCACCAACATCTTTCTATCTATTGACCTTTCGAGCCGTAACCGGCCCATAGGGCATAGACCCAGATACTCTTACTCTTATCAAAATTTGTATTTTAGCAGTTTTCAATCCTTGTAAAGATCTTTTTTCAAATCTTTCACTTTGTCTCTGTTCTGTGCAAGCAACTCTATCTCATTGAGGGAGCCGATTCCTACTGCTCTTGCCTCTCTGATCAATGTTCTTCTCAGTATCTCTCTGGGTAGGCCTCTTTTCCTCTTACCTGTTGTTTCCCACACTTGCTTTGTTATTCGGTTATTATCTCTCCTCATCCCATGTCCAACATCACCATCATAGAATTATGGAAAAGTACCAGTCAAATACCAGTGGATAATGAGATACAACGAAGATGATAGCACTGGATAGGACATACAATGCGGAAACAACTTAGAGTATTACACAATAGACCCTTTTTTGAAATCCCCAGAGAAAAATACAAAGAGGAAGATCAAAATATTCTTGGATAAGACAAATGGAAGCAGAGGTGAAGATGATGCGGAAGGCATCGAATGATCTTTAAAAGATGGCAAGAAAAAGTACAGCATGTAAAGTGTTTGGTGAAGACATATGCTCCACAGAAGTTGAAAGGTAAAGAAGTGCGTATAATTAATGACCTGAACAACAAACAGCGATACATTTATAGAGAACGAGATTACAACAGCTCGGCTTCTCATCCACTTATTTCTCACTAACAAAACAACCCCAATCTTTATAATAAGTAAACCGAGGTGACCAGATTTATCCACCAGTTGTAATAACATTGTATGGTCATTAATGTAAATTAGAATCCCAGTAAGAACTGTGATGATACTCAGCAGTCGACATTTTCAAACCCGGGGAACATGGCGCACTGTTCGCTTGATTTTTCAGAAGACTCACAAATAAGTGCTGATTTCGAGCGAACTTTTCTATTTATTTCTTTGTTTTTATTGATATTTGAAGGGACCATGTGATTGTACGCGCATTCTATTTGATGTAAATCACGTTGCTTCTTTTAATTCATTGCATTTTGTTACAATTTCCGTATTTCATCACTTATACTTATCCTTGTTGTTGATTGCGCTATTGAACGTGTCAAAAATGGCGGTGTGTTTCCGCCGGTCTGTCGTCAAGGACGCATAATTCATTTAATTTGTGAAAGGCTCTCAGTGTATCCACGTGCTGAAGAGATATTTACTGGAGTTGGCCAGTTTATAACGTGGAAACGGGTTCTGGACCGTGCGACTGAGTAAGTGCACGTGAGTCTGGACCATCCACAGCATCGACGTTCAGCGACAAAATAATGACGACGGTAAGTGTATGTATTCAGATGCAGCCCAATGTATTTATTCAGATGCAGCCCAAACGACATCATCGAAGAAGGAAAACACGACAGGGCAAGCGTGGTGGCATTAACAGATCGAAGTGTGAGAGGCTGGGCCTAAAGTATGTGCGCGTTACTTATTGGAATTGTGAGTCCATAAATCAACGACGGTCCATTCTTGATAAGCTACTGTGCGGCGCCGATATAATGGTTTTGCAAGAAACTCTTCTTGGTGACAGGACAGTAAGTACTCCTGGCTTTCATTGTTTTTACAATAGGCGACACCTTGGGCAGGCCATCCTTGTGCGCAACAATATGGTGGCAGCTGAGGTTGATATGTCTGCGTGGGACAATGCAGAATTGCAGGTACATGCGGTTAGGGTGCAGACCCCAGTTCATTTCGTGATTGTAAATGTGTATGCCTGTAATGGGAAGGTGAACACACAACAATGACGGAATCTCTTCGAGTTCGATGAAGAGAACGTCATTTTCTGCGGAGACTTTAATGCTAGAGGAAACCAGTGGGGTAACGTCATAACCAACAAGCAAGCAGAAGACCTAGATAACGCACTCGTGTCGGCCGATTTAGTGTGCTTGAATGATGGAAGGGCAACACGAATGGCCACTCGAACAGGGGACTCTGATAGTGTCATAGACCTGGCACTGGTGTCTTCCACCTTCGCACCGGTTTGCAGGTGGAATGCACTGGGGTTCCACGGAAGTGATCACTATCCATGTGTCCTCCTAATTGAGAAAAGCAGAAATAGAAGCCAGAATAGAAAGCTCCACACATTCAACTACGAGAAAACAGACCAGGATGTCATTAGGAAAATCAGACATAGGAAACAGAGCGCCCCTCGTAGGAGGCAGGAGAGATGAACGCAGCCACCCTGCTGCAACGTAGTTGTCGAGGAAGCTTGGCGGAGCAAGGGACAAACGGTCAAGACATGGCAGAAAGTCAGAAGGAATGGAAGAACACAACCTGAGCTCTTGAATCGTCTGAAAATAGAGGTCGACCAAAAAATGATGCACTTTAAACTATGCGCTAAGCAGGCTAAGGATGCTAAATGGGATGACTTCTGTAAAAAAGTGTGCTCAGAAAAGTCGCTCGCCACATTCTGGCGCCTTCATCAGAGCAAGAATGGCACAACACGACACAGAGGCATACCAGACTTTCAGAGCACAGGCCGGATATGGCATAAATCTGATGAGAGCAAAGGGAAGGCCCTGCTTGCCCGCTACATTGAGCAGACGGACCAAAGAAATGAGGCTGTAAGAATGATGATACGGGGTCGCTGTCAAGATTGTGTAAGGATGTAGGGCTGGAAAAAGATCTCACAATCACAACCGATACCATTCGCACGACACTTAAAAGGTCACAGAACACCTGGTGCAGATGGTGTTCGGTACGATGACATAGGCGATTTAGCTGACGACGACTTGACAAAACTGGCCAATGAGTTTAATGCCAGTATTCGGAGTGGCCAGATTAAGGAGGAGTAGCTACACAGCTTCTTACTACCGCTACCGAAGTCAAACAAGAACCATTCTCAAATCAGTGCCTACAGAATCATCACCATGCAGAACACTGCGGGCAAGCTGCTGGAGAAAATATTTGCCCGTGTCCTCACCTGTCACCTTGAACAGAAACGCGTATTCCCACCCACACTAGGAGGTTATAGATATAACAAAGAGACATGGCTCAATGCGGCAGTCTTTGCCTATGACGTCTTCGAAGGCTTCCACAGACGAGAGGAGACATGTGCTGCTGCTATAGATTTGGAGGATGCATACAACAGGGTACCATTTGAATATCTCATGCATATGCTCCTCAAACTGGCGGTGCACCCCTTCCTCATTAGATGCATCGCCACGGCACTGTTTCAGAGGAAGGGGATACTCAGATGTGGAAGTTGGTCTTCCGAGCCAATATCCATTTGCCCTGGGCTGCCACAAGGCTCACCATTGTCACCAGTTCTATTTAACGTGTACACAATAACGATCTCGGATCAACAGCTGGATGGGAGGGGAAGAACTATGCCTTTTGCTGATGATATTCTGGTATATCGACAGGGAAGCATGATTAAACAAGTGGAGGCGGGCTCTGTACGCATGCAATGGGTAGAGTCGTTGCAGAAATCCAAAATACGTAAGGTCACCTTTGTCTATGTCCCTGGACATGCGGAAGTACGGGGAAATGAAAGAGCGGACAGGTTGGCTAGCTGCGCTGTCCTTGAGGACGGGAACCAATGGATCGTGGGCACATCATCAATGCCCTCCGAGATGTGGGAAGAGCACAGGACATCGACAAACACAGATCCACGTCACTTCTTCGGATGATGGAAATGTGAGTTAAGATGGGCACAGCCAGAAATGAGAAACTTTGTGGCCGTGTAAGAAGACTTATCAACCAACATCAAGAACACGCAACAGCACCATGAATGCATGTTCCTACACCAGCGATTCTTGTATCAGCAGGGAGACCACGTTTCAACAGATGGTAAACTTTTAACATGCGTGTCCATGTCGAGATACTAAAATAATAATATTGTAATTTGTAGCGAGTTCTATTGATGAACCTGTTATACCAGATTTAGACGAGAGTAATGTCAATGCTCGCTAGCTCAAGTGATGATGCAAGATTGTACTAGTAAACAAGAAAACGCATTATCAGTTGTGTATGGTGAACTGATCTTGCAGTTCTGAAAGTCATCGATGACGATTAGTTAATCCACCAGTGAATATGGAGCATGAAATTAACATGAATTTACAAGGACGAGCTGGTCCATTTATGTATTGGACTGTCTTGTATCAAAATAATTATGGTCAGATATAGTAAACGTTGCAAAGTTGGAAACAAAATCTAGAGACAGAAGCTGTTTTCCGAATTCACAAATTTAGCACTAGATTATAACCAACTTGTTGTAAACACTGGGACAATGATTCTCAATATTAGACGAGCAGATGCTTCTATATCCAAAAGTGTTAAAAGATCACCTTTAGACATCATCTTCTAGATTGAACATTAACGCTGAAAGGAATAGAGGAAGTGATAGATCTAGAAGGCTATAGATTAATGAAATAGCAGACTTCATGATGTGTTGTTCCCACAATCCACTTTCTCTTCACGCTGAAAGGAAGCAGAGGCGGATTAAAGTGAAGAAGAGTAAAAATAAGGAGGGTTGTGGAACGAATTTGTGAAACGAAACATGAAAGATGTGAATGAAAGAAAAGGAAGAAGCAACAATTAATTGACGAAACGCTAGGCAGAAAGTGGAGATGATGGTGATGTAGATTTTATACTTAGTTGGTGTTGTAAAAGTTGCACTTTTGTAGCTGGCGTGAATGCACATGCAATGTTATTGACGACAATAGTTTAGATAATTATCAACAAACACCATTTTTGTTTCCCCTTGTTTGATAACTGGGAGCCGCGATAGCTCAGTGGTTAGTGAACTGGACTACAAAGGACAAGGGGTAGGGTTCGATCCCAACCGACGGCTTCCGGGTTCACCCAGCCTTAAATGGGTACCGGATTTTTTTCTGGGAAAGTGAAGCGGCACGGGCGTAATACCGACCACATTACCCCAAAAATCATGTGCTGAAGGTCTGTAAAATTTATGGTCACTAACACCATATTTCCCTATACGCCACTTGGCGTGACAAGCGTACCTTACTTTTCTTTTTACTTGTTTGATAACTAAAGTAGCGGTAATTATACAATAATTTGCGGATCGATGTTAATATTAGGGAATTCCCTAATTATGGTTTGTTCAATCAGTGAACTGATGGAGCTACAAGCAAGTGCTATCTTTAGCTGTTGAAATTAGTTCAGCTCACGTGGGTCCGTCTAGAGCTACGACTTCCGAAATGCAAGTCGTGACATCTGAGAGGGTCACCAAGTATTCTCTGCTGTGTAATGAAGGCTATTTTAATATAAATTATTTTGACAGAGAGTTTCACTCGTGGATCGATTCCATTACTTTCAAAGAATATTTCAACTGGCTATTTCATGTACTTTAGATAGACTTCAGATATTGTAAAGGATTTGAAGCACTGGATAATCTTGAGGAATGTTATATTTTTGAAGATGCTTCGTATCTTTAATTTGTATTTTCTTGTTATTTCTGTCTCTAGGGTATATATATATATATATATGTATATATATATTAATATATATGTATATATATATATATATATATATATATATATATATTGTCTCTAGTACTTTACTTCTCGCACTTCATATAGTAGTCTCGTTCTTTCTTTAACACATTCTAGTAAAATCTCTTTCCGTTCTTGAGAAATCAACAAACGCTTGAGTTAAGATAAAGGTCAAGTACGAAACTTGAACCGGCGTCTTAACACGCGAGTTTCCACCCATATGTGCTCCGCCGCCTATCCAGAAGTGTTCGGAGTCTTCTGGATTGTGTCGTTTCAAGCATTGAAACTCGAGGAATGCAAGACGGCATTTCTCACCTTCCCAGAGTGTACTAGCCTGTTATCTATTTCTGCCAGCGGCTGGGTCGACCGCGGAGATATTTTTTTTTCAACCACGAGTACAATTCATACTGTTTTAATCCGAACATCGGTAGCCTAATCGGGTGGTTTTTCAAATTAGGCTACCGAGGCCTCTTTGAGATGTTCATCAACACTAAAACACATTTATGAATGTTATATTGTTACAGTTTAGGTCACACGAATACAATGTCTGCACTGTCATAATTCTACGATTGACACATCCTGTTAGTGCTATGCTAAAATCAATTACAATACTTACCTGGCGGTCTGGATGACCAGTGAATCATACACTCCTGGAATTATTTAATACATCACAGATTACAATTCTAGCTATCTACACACAAGTCTTGTGGTGGACTAATTATATCTGTTAATGACTTTCATCTAATAGTGTTTTTTTTTCTAACCTTTTAAGTATCTTTAATTCTTAGCAGCTTTATAATCGCTCTCTCTTGGTATCTGATAGTGTCTAATTTACTTCTATCTGCTCTGCTGGTCTTTCATCTTCTTTCTACTTCAGGCTGCAATCTCCCTTCCCATAGTCTCTAAGTATCTTTTTATTAATAATGCCCACTCCTTTTCGCCCAACAGTTGACATATATCAACTTATTTCTTATATTTATTTCCACACTTTCCTGTGGATATCCCGTGATTAACTTCGCCTCCCTGTTTGTCCGCCCACATTATCTGGTCTGATAACCTTGACCTATTTTGCTATGAGCTATTCTTAAACAATTTTCATTAAGTGCAACTGTTAACTTTCTCTTTCACGGCTACACAAGCAAGTCGTCAACGTTAGTGAGGCTACACTAGTTGGAAGTCTGGTCAGCTTCCCTGCTGGGCAGCAGATCATTATATGGTATCTCCAGCTATAACGATGTTGAAGCACATCTCGCGATGTAATCTATTTTTTTTTTTATGCACAGCTCACTCACTAATCATTGCACTACGCCACTCCACGCGTTAGTTTTAGCGGCTAAACGGGAAAACGCGGAAAGTACTAAATAAACTTTTTTTTTCTTTGAAACGAATAATCTCTTGCAGTTACCGGGCAGTTCTAAGCGTGTAGCTTGCATAATACATTGAATGGACTCAAATTTTAGTTTTTTTTGTCATTTTTTAATTACGAGTATTTTAATGAGCATGAATTATTGTTGAAGCGAATCATGGACAGTAGATATACAAATTAAAAAATGATTAGAGGCCACAGAGATGGAATTTCTCAGAACAATGTTGAAAGTTCACTGGACACCTAGAAAGACCAATGAGAAAGTTCTCAAAGAGGCCAGCATAAAAAGGGAGCTCTTTAAAAACATCAGAAAGAAACAATTAACATTTTTACGGCACATCATGAGAAGATGAAAGTTGGAATACTTGGTTATAACTGGCAAAATACGGGGAAAAAGAGAGCGCGGACGACAAACAGAGAAGATACTAGATAGCTTGGAGTCATGGCATGGAAAACAGTCAACAACAGAACTGATACTATGCACCGTGGAAAGTATATTGTGGTAGGGCATTATAGCCTACGCCAACTGGTATGGCACATGATGATGAGTTATTATAACATTTGTGCATGATGTCTTCTTTTTTTTAATTTTCATCCCGTAAAGGTCTCTACAGTGCAGCAGAAACTCCATCCATAAAAACCTGGTGGGCTCCTTCATCTTCAGATTCGTGCTGGTAATAGTTCAGTTCCAGCCACACATGGCGGGCACCGGCCCGTCCTACAGAAAGCTCGTGAGTTCACAGATTTGTATTTACTCAAATTGTGCTTAGCTATGCAATCAGTTACTGGTGTTTTCTTTAGCCTGGAGATCGACAACAGGATGTACAAAGGAAGCCAATGCATGTCAAACATATTTTATTATTCTCTCTTTCCTCATTTGACTTTCAGCGTCGAGGGAAGATTTTGCATACGGTCTTTTCTTCTTTTGCTGGCCTCCCTTGGTGTTGTTTCCAAGTGTTTTCTAATATTCTAATAAAAAATGAATCACCTTATTAAGTCATTTTCTTCTTAGCTTTCCTTATTTTCTGCCTCACCGTTGCGTGTTCTTTTTTCTTATTCTTTTTTATTAAATTGTCTCTTCTTGTTTCTCCTTTACTTCACCATTATTCTTTCTCGATAGTCCTGAAATGGGTTAGTTAGCAGCCATATTTGACTTCTGCATCAATCGGTCCGATACATACGATTTCTTTAGGACATATATTTTGGAAATCGGTTCTGTTTAACATTTTCTATTCTTAGTCTTGTGTATAGTTGTATAGGGGAATACAGTGTGGAGGTGTATTGGGCTTTTGATCAGCACTGATTTGCTGATACTGACACTTTACTATGAACCTCTGGCCGTAAGCTGGTAATTATATGCATTTTTCTGCAATAAATCAAGTCACTTTAAGTCTGAAAACAACAGCTTTTCTTAGAACGAAGTATTTTGAAAATTCTCCTTTAATGTTTGTGACGCGTTTATAACGGAGAAAATGAAAACCAGAGAAATAGTGCAAAATAGTAATAGTTACAAAATAAGTTTAATAGTCAATGCTATCAGCATTTTGGTCATTTGGTAATGTACACGGAGATGGAAAGTGTGCGTTCCTGATCTAAATCCCCGGAATATTTCCCCTTTGTTGCAAGAAGGCCGCACATATTGCTCTGGAGATTTTTCAAAGACAATCACTGAGAACGGAAATAAAATGATCATCATCAAGTACCGGGCCTGCTGGCGTAGGTGATCATGTCTCTCAAAAACTTTCGATCTCGACACTTATTTATCATTTCTGTTGTTGATCTTCTGTCAAGCCATTCTCTTAAGCTGTCTGGTATTTTTTCCCTTTGCTTCCATCTATCTCTTCGTTCCTCAATTTTTCCAGTTGTTACAATATATTCCAGTTGTTCTCTTCTCATTACATGACCCAAAAATGATGATTGTTTCTTCCTAATATTGGAAATTAGCTCTCTTTTTGCTTTGGTCTCTTTCAGAACATTTTCATCACTCTTCTTAGCTGTCTATGGTATTCTCAACATTCTTCTGTAAAACCACATTTCTACAGACTCCAGTGATTTTCTTGTCTGTTGTCCTATTGTCCATGATTCACATCCATTTCTTAAGACTGGCTCTACATAACATTTAAGAACTCTTTTTCTTGTTTCTATTTTCAAAAATGGATTGCATAGAAACTTCCTCATTTTTTTGGAAAGCTTCTTTTGCCTGAGCCATATAGCATCTCACCTCTTCTAAAATAAAATACACACTCATATAATCATGAAAGGGAAGGGAAAAAAGAACGTGTCTGTGTACTTGTCTAATTATCTAACTGTTTATCTCTCTCTCTGTCTGCATGCCCGTCTGTTTATAATCTAAAAGTGTGTTTGTCTATCGTAATATCTGTGTATATATATATGATTCTATGTATGTCTATGTTTTTTTTTCTGTCTGTTTGGTTGTATGCAAATTATCAGTATATATACAAGTCCGTAAATATGTTTATATGTAAATGTGTACCTGACTGAATGTATGTATTTTTATATGAATACCTATTTTATACATTTGCCTTTCAACTCTGTCTTCCTGTGCAGCTATTTGCCTATCCGCACGTTTGTCAGTTTGAATATCTATCTATAATTATATATGTGTGTATGCATGTAACTATACTTGTTTATTTATATACGTGTATGTATATATGCATATGTGTATGTTTTAATGTATGAATGTATGTATGTATGTATATATATGTATATATGATTGTATGTATGTATGTATGTATGTATGTATTTATGATTGTATGTATGTATGTATGTATGTATGTACGTATGTTTGTATGTATGTACGTTTGTATGATATATGTACATCTGTATGTATATATAAATGCAATCATGTACGTATGCATGTATGTAGGGTGTATGCGTGCAAGCATGTATGTGTGTATGTATGCAAGCATATTTGTACGAACAAAAGTAGTTTACTGGAAAGCTGGAACTGTATTAAACATCGCGTACACGTCAGATATCAATGCGTGTTTAGCATGTGGAGGTGGTGACTTTGCATTACCATAGACAGCGCTGGTACGCCTGCTGCGTGCATAGAAACATGGGACACAATTCGACAATATGGCCTTCAAGTGCATCACACCAGAGAAGCGAGCTTTTGTAGGAATTGTGTTTAGCGAACGTAGGCGTGAAACTTAGAGATTCATTACCGGATATCAGATGTGAATTCAGTGCGGTGATAGCTGTATATGAGTCTTACACAAGTGTGTATCAATGGACTGAGAAGTTCAAAAACGTTGCCGCTAGTGCCCAAGAATCTCCTCAAGTGATGTGTTTTTTATTTGAACTCAGAAACAATTTTTTTTGTTCTTTATTTGATTTACAGTTGTTATCTTCATCTCAGACCAATGAGGAAGTTCTCAAAGAGGCCAACACGAAAAGGGAGCTCTTTAAAAACATCAGAAAGAAGCAATCAACATTTTTCGGGCACATCATGAGAAGAGGAAAGTTGGAATACTTGGTTACAACTGGCAAAATAAAAGGAAAGAGAGATCGCGGACGACAAAGAGAAAAAATACTGGATAGCTTGGTGCCATGGCATGGGAAACAGTCAACAACAGAACTGATACGATACACTGTAGATAGAATATTGTGGCGGGACATGATCGCCTACGCCAACCGGCATGGTACATGATGATGATGATGATCTTCATCTCGGTGTGGAACTTCATATTGCAATAGGCCGCCATTGCCATTCAAAATATAGGTAAAACTACAAAACTACATTTCTCAACTAATAAAATATAGTATCTTATCTGTGTACCTTGTGATTCGATCACGGGTTCATGTTATAATAGAATATATAAAAAAAACAACAGATAAAATTGTGAGGCCACTTGACAAGGCAGAGTAATCAAAACACAACACAACGAGCCCTTATTAAACGTAGCGAGAATACCAGACCAAAGGGAGGGGGGGGGGTGGTCGACCATGAAATAAATGGATCTATAGAATATTAGAAACACTAGGAAACATGCACGAACCAGAAGCGAACAGAAGAGCAAAAGAGCGCAAATTATATCTCCCCTCGACACTTCAAGGTAAATGATGAAGGAAAGAGAAGACCAAGAAGAAATTCATTTTGTTATAAAGATAACAAGTTGGACCGTCCAATCTGCTCACTCTGGGATCGTCAATAAATATAACTGCAAGTTGCTATTTTTCTTATCATTTAAAAAAACAAAAAAAACAAGTATAGTTTGCGGTTGTATTGTTTGTCGCTGCAGGACACTATGAGTTTAACTGTAGCTGTTGTTATTTTTGGTCGCAATCACCTTACAAAAATAAAGTTAAAGAATACGTCGATTACTGCTGTATCAATCTTCCAATCTGCATTCCAATAAGTCCTCCCTTTTACGCGCACTCAACGACAACCTGCCCATCTTCCAATAAGTCCTCTCTATTACAAGCACTCAACGATAACCTGCCCATCTTCCAATAAGTCCTCTCTATTACAAGCACTCAACGATAACCTGCTCATCTTCCAATAAGTCCTCTCTATTACAAGCACTCAACGATAACCTGCCCATCTTCCAATAAGTCCTCTCTATTGCAAGCACTGAACGACAACCTGCCCATCTTCCAATAAGTCCTCTCTATTACAAGCACTCAACGATAACCTGCCCATCTTCCAATAAGTCCTCTCTATTACAAGCACTCAACGATAACCTGCCCATCTTCCAATAAGTCCTCTCTATTACAAGCACTCAACGACAACCTGCTCATCTTCCAATAAGTCCTCTCTATTACAAGCACTCAACGACAACCTGCCTATCTTCCAATAAGTCCTCTCTATTACAAGCACTCAACGACAACCTGCCTATCTTGCGATAGATCCTCTCTATTACAAGCACTCAACGACAACCTGCTCATCTTCCGATAGATCCTCTCTATTACAAGCACTCAACGACAACCTGCTCATCTTCCGATAGATCCTCTCTATTACAAGCACTCAACGACATCCTGCCTATCTTGCGATAGATCCTCTCTATTACAAGCACTCAACGATAACCTGCTCATCTTGCGATAGATCCTCTCTATTACAAGCACTCAACGACAACCTGCCTATCTTGCGATAGATCCTCTCTATTACAAGCACTCAACGATAACCTGCTCATCTTGCGATAGATCCTCTCTATTACAAGCACTGAACGACAACCTGCCCATCTTCCGATAGATCCTCTCTATTACAAGCACTCAACGACATCCTGCCTATCTTGCGATAGATCCTCTCTATTACAAGCACTCAACGACAACCTGCCTATCTTGCGATAGATCCTCTCTATTACAAGCACTCAACGACAACCTGCTCATCTTCCGATAGATCCTCTCTATTACAAGCACTCAACGACATCCTGCCTATCTTGCGATAGATCCTCTCTATTACAAGCACTCAACGATAACCTGCTCATCTTGCGATAGATCCTCTCTATTACAAGCACTCAACGACAACCTGCCTATCTTGCGATAGATCCTCTCTATTACAAGCACTCAACGACATCCTGCCTATCTTGCGATAGATCCTCTCTATTACAAGCACTGAACGACAACCTGCCCATCTTCCGATAGATCCTCTCTATTACAAGCACTCAACGACAACCTGCTCATCTTCCGATAGATCCTCTCTATTACAAGCACTCAACGACAACCTGCCTATCTTGCGATAGATCCTCTCTATTACAAGCACTCAACGACAACCTGCTCATCTTCCGATAGATCCTCTCTATTACAAGCACTGAACGACAACCTGCTCATCTTCCGATAGATCCTCTCTATTACAAGCACTCAACGACAACCTGCTCGTCTTCCAATATGTCCTCTCTATTACAAGCACTGAACGACAACCTGCTCATCTTCCAATAAGTCCTCTCTATTACAAGCACTGAACGACAACCTGCTCATCTTCCAATAAGTCCTCTCTATTACAAGCACTCAACGACAACCTGCTCATCTTCCAATAAGTCCTCTCTATTACAAGCACTCAATGACAACCTGCTCATCATCCAATAAGTCCTCTCTATTACAACCACTCAACGACAACCTGCTCATCTTCCAATAAGTCCTCTCTATTACAAGCATTCAATGACGAATCAACGGAGAGTCCTTTGATTCTCCATATAAAGTTTAAATGTATCAGAACCACTTCATCCTTTCGTGTCCTATCCGTTGCATGCACTTGAGTTATTGAGTTATTGAGTTATTTGCGGGTCATCATCATTGCACTCCGAACATGTCCATAATCTTGATTCTATATTTCGTTCTTTGTCATTCAAAAAAAAAAAGTGAAGGCATCAATGTATTCCAGTTTCATTCGCAAGTCATTGAATTACTATACCTAATATTCTACCAGTACCAAAAAAAAAAGCTTCATCCATTTATCATTTCCTATGAAGTTATTAAAGAAACAAGCAATCATTCAAATATTACTGTGTTTTGCAGGAGTGGCTATGTAGGACCGTACTCGGTCTTCATCAGTACTTCCAGATGTCAAACTTTGCCTGGATGCTGGTAGAGGGCATTTATCTTCATAACCGATTGGTTGTGTCTGTCTTCCCATCTGCTGCCCCTTTCAAATTGTTCTACTTTATTGGCTGGGGTAAGTGATCTGTAAAACTCATGTTATCTGGTTATTATCATTAGAACAATCTGGTTTATATATTAACAGTTTAAACAGCATTAAAGGGAGCCGTGATAGCTCAGTGGTTAGTGAACTGGACTACCATGGACAAGGGGTAGGGTTCTATCCCAACCGACGGCTTCCGGGTTCACCCAGCCTTAAATGGGTACCGGATTTTTTTCTGGGAAAGTAAAGCAGCACGGGCGTAATACCGACCACATTATCCCAAAAATCATGTGCTGAAGGTCTGTAAAATATAGGGTCACTAACACCATATTTCCCTATACGCCACTTGGCGTGACGGGGGTACTTTACTTTTTTTACTTAAACAGCATTAAAGGAACTGAGGTCACACTCAAACACAGAAACCCAAATACATATACTGTCAATTTGTAAATTTAAAAAAAGAAGGTTCTTGATATAACATAGGGTATGGTGCTTTTTTCTGAAAAAAAGTGAGATTTTATGAGGCTAACAGTGAAAGGAAGAAACCCTCCCGAGAGTAATTGTTGTACAAAGAAGGAAATAGGCCTTACATTGTTAGTCGATGTAGAAAATAAAGTGGTTTCCCTCCACACCTTGTTGCCATACAGTGTTTGTGACAATACTTTATCCATGATCACGGAACATTTTTAGGCGATGGGGTTTGTATGACGCCAGGCCGCCTTCACTTCCCTGGAAAATATATCATCAAGTACCGGGCCTGCTGGCGTAGGTGATCATGTTTCTCCACAATTTTTTACCTCGACAGTTATTTATCATTTCTGTTGTTGACCTTCTGCCAAGCTGTCTGGTATCTTTTCTCTTTGCTTTCCTCTATCTTTTCGTCCCTCAATTTTTCCAGTTGATACAATATATTCAAGTTGTTATCTTCTCATTACATGACCCAAAAATGATGATTGTTTCTTCCTAATATTGGAAATTAGCTTTCTTTTTGCTTTGACCTCTCTCAGAACGTTTTCATTACTCTTCTTAGCTGTCCATGGTATTCTCCACATTCTTCTGTAAAACCACATTTCTACAGACTCCAGTGATTTTCTTGTCTGTTGTCCTATTGTCCATGATTCACATCCATATGTTAAGACTAACTCTACATAACATTTAAGATCTCTTTTTCTTGTTTTGTTTGTCAAAAATGGATTGCACAGTATCTTCCTCATTTTTTTGTAAAGCTGTTTTTGCCTGAGCCATTCTGCATCTCACCTCTTTTGTGCATCTTCCGTCTGAGGCCAACAACGTTCCCAAATATTTAAATTCATTTACCTGTTTTAATATTGTTCCACTTGTCTTTATTTTGCACGGAAAATCTATGGTACCATTATTTGAGGATGGGTGAACTTTCCACATGTCCCAGTCAATCCGAGAAAAAGTCCGCCTCTCCTGGGACTCGAACCTGTACCCTTTTTTAATCAGAAAGCGAATATAACCACTCAACAACTGAGGCTACGTTATTCGGTGGGAATGTTTGAAAATAAATCCGCCAAACTATTAAATCTATGAGAACAGTTGCTGCGAACAGAATAATAATAATAATAATAAAATAATAGTAATACAAGTAGTAAGTATATATTATAGTAGTAATAGTAATAGTAACATTGATCCATCACATGCAGGTTCCCCATAGGCTATGTGATTACAGTTTTCCTGTGTGGGAAGGTGATTGTAAAATACAACTGTTGTATATAATCCTCAACCAGACGTGGAACATGCATCACAGTTATTTGTCACTGATACTTTAGTTCACTTACACAATTGAGCCTTTTGATGAAAATAAAATGGCACTTGCTTCTTCTATTTAACATTCAACAAGTTTAGAAGAAGTGCTATTTTGAATTTTAATAAACGTATGCAGGAAAAATAGAATACTACCCGACCGAAATAATCGTTAGATCTACCAGTATTTCTCTTTTTTTTGTTTCGTGAATTACTATAGTTAAGTAATATATACTATAATACTAGTGAAGTACTATAATATATATTACTATCTTTCATACATAAATATATATATATACATATATATCATTTAGAACTGTTACGCTTTGTATGTAGTGTCGCAAATTGAAACCACTATTAGAAAATATAGTTTACGGGACACCCTCGGACAAGGTGAAGTACCCGTTTAGCTCCCTTATCAGAGCTATGTGAAGCTATGGGAGCAGGTGGCAGATAGAGTTGTGGGAGCAACAGACAAGAAATGCTGTTTATGGTCCTAATCCATGATGACATGCATGGGATCTCATTTGTAGAGACAATGGCCGTTATCTCCGACTAGTACAGTCCCTACCAAGAAGGGAAGGAACGGCAAACTACCCTCTTATATTGCCGCAGAATTAATCATGTCAATAAACAATTCAATATCTACAGCTAACGACGTTAAAGCGGACTTCACAGCAGCCACTTCGTCCGGTAGAGAGCGTCATGTGCTAACAGGTGACACCGATCGTCATCAAGCTTCTGTTTGCTACAATATTGAGAGACTATCAATAGGAACTTGGAATATTAGATCAGCATTCCAGTGTGGTGAGATAGAAAACATCAGTCAAGAAATAAAGAGAATGAAATTGTACGTCCTTGGACTATGTGAAATGAGATGGAAAGGGGCAGGATTATTACAACGCGACAGTGGAAATATAATTTACTCCAGGAACCACACATGAGACAGGAGTAGACATCATGTTAGATTGAGAAAAAAGCAAACCAGTAAACGGATTTTAGCCAGTATCAGATAGAATTCTGCTTGTACAATTGAGAGGTAGACCGATGGATATCAACACAATTCACGCTTATATACCGTTCAGTAACAGTGAAGAAGAAATTGAAATCTTTTACAAAAAGCTATATATAGATGGTCATGAAACAGTGTAAATTCCAAGAAATAACTATTATGTTAGCTTTCAATGAAGAGGTAAGAACAACTAAAGTGCAAAATGTGACTGGAGGACATGGCAAATGAGAGAGCGGAAAGATTGACAGATTGTGTAAAGACAAATGAAATGATTATAGATAACACCTGATTCAAGAAACACACTAGACGACTATGGACATGGTGAAGCCCAGACAACAAAGGTCACAATCAAATCGATTTTATAGAGGTACAGAGAAGATTCAGGAATGGGCTAACTTTTGTAAAATGAAGACCAGGCGCGGATTGCAATAGTAACCATATACCAGTAGTTGGCAAAATTAGAATAAAACTGATGAAGCCACAGAAATCCACAAGAAGTATGAAAATACTGGATATGCTTTGAGTTGATAGTGAAATGAGTGATAAGTACAGTAATATAGTACAAAATAGATATAATGCAATGGCGAAAATGCAGGACTTTGACTAGCTGTTGGAAATGCTAAAATAATCTGTGCAGCAACATCAAAGGCAGTAATGCCAATGACTAAAAGAATCAACCAGAAGAAATGGGTAACAGAAGAAATACTAGCACTAATGCACAAAAGACGGAAACATAAGAACGAACAACGGACATTCGATCCTGATTGACGGCTTCCCGGTTCACCCAGCCTTTAATTGGTTATGGATCTTTTCTTGGAAAGTAAAGCGGCAAGGGTGTAATTCCGACCACATATGTCGAAGGTCTATACAAATTATGTTCACTAACACCATAATTCCTATACGCCAATTGACGTGATGGGGCTCTTTACTTTATGGTTTTACTAAGTAAATTACTTTAATCCTGAGAACATTGTAGTAAAGCTATAGAGTTAAAGAAAGATATAAACATGTGCTTCATAGACGGAAAAAAGCATCTGCCAAAGTAAAGCAACTGGAAATAATCAATATGCTGGAGAAATTAATCATTGACGGTAAGGATCTGAGAATCATAAAAAAACCTGTAGTGGTAACAGAAAGCAGCAGTAACATTAAGCAATCAAACAGGACAGTTCCAATATATAAAACAAGGTGTCTGACAAGTCTGTGTTCTGTCCCCGGATTTGTTAGCACTTTATACGAAAATATTATTAGATCAATAATTGATGGCGGTTACTCTATCGTTTCTAACAGCCCGTTGGTGTGTCATTGATTCGGCATTTTTTTTAACGATGTGGCAGCACCTTTATTTACGTTCCTTTGCTATAGTGGGCGGGTCCATGTAAGGGTTTCACAAGAAGTGACATCATTGCCAGAAATAGAAAGTATTATTTGTTCAAAATAGTTTGAAAATAAAAAGGTGAACAAGAATACAGACGTGCTTCAGAAAAAAAACTGAAGATCATTGACCCACGTGTTTATTCTCCTCTGCCAATCGGCATGACAGATCGCGTGATCTAACATAAACAGCCAATCAGAAACAGCGGAGCGCAAGAAAACCTTAATGAGAACACATACATATAATACGGTGAATGTCGAATTTGAGATAAAAATCGGTGAGGTCCTACAAAATGAAAGAGATTGCAAATGGCTTCTAAAAAAAGATGTATTCTACGTGAAGAACTAAAATATTACAAATCAGCACAGCTACATAATAGATGATTCGACTAATGTAAAGAACAAACAAAACCCATCTGATAATACCTAGGATATTTCAAGTGCGAGAAACCACGATATATGTTTTATGTCTATATCAGTTCCAACATGCAACAATAATTGTCGAGAAATTAGCTTTAGTGCGTTCACAAATCTTGACATTGTTGAACAAAATATATCTTAGCATTAAAAAAGTAAAAATGGATAAAGATACATATTTTTTATTTATATCATCGTGACCCTTTTGTCACAATTTTTCCCACTTATTACGTAAATAGGAAAGATTTTTGCTTCTTCGAGATATAGAAATATAACTTAATGCTCGCTTGGTTACTATGTATGGGTTTTACAGATTACATTGTGAAAGCATTCACTTGACCGTCTAAAATAACGCATTTCATGTCTCTATTTGGAACATTACGTACGAACTGGCACGAAACGAACGAAATTTCTGGACAGGCTGACAATTTACGACATTTTGCCTTGTTTCTGAATTGTGTGGTTGTAGTATTCAGAGTTGTTTCATAACTCAAAATATGTGGTTTCATTGGAATGGACTTGATGAGATTAAAATACATTTACTAGGGGAGCATTTTCATCGACACAATTGCACATGAAGTCTGAATTATTTTCACTTGGAAAAAAAAATTTCGCACAGGACGAAATTTATTCCTGACTGACAAAACAACACAGGAGCATGACCATAAGTGTTTACAATAGCTACCATATCATTCGCATTTAAATACAACGGTATTAGTTTGTGCAAGGGTTAAGGGTAAAGTGACATGTGAAAACACATTTAAACTTTCAGATTGCTTATTCTCCCATCTTGCACATTGATAGACAATACTGGATCAAATGTGATGATCATGCAATGAAGAAGGAAGTAGAATTTGATGGAAATATCGTTTGTGTTTCAATGAATTGACAACATTTATAATCGTGTCCAATTAATTCGATTTTGAAAGAGTAATTTGATTCTGTCTATACAATACTTCAGCCAAGCCAATGGGGATGGATACTGAAAGAAAAATAACGCTGAATATGGTTATGGCTATGGTTATGGAAGGAACCCGGTATCACTGCAAACGAATTAAAATCCATAATTGCTCAACCGCCCGTGCTAGTGGAATCATCCGAATTGCTAATTCATCTCCCGAACAAAGAAAGGTAATTGTAGTCCCCATCATAGCAGTCCCAGCACACGTCAAAAGACATAAGACGAAACCGCACAGAAAGTGAACACAGCTAACTGTTCCTTGTCATACGATATCATCATTCATCGTAAACAATAGGAATCTGAACGTCGCTGAATGTCGATGCCTTGGATGGTCCAGACTCACGTGCACTTGCTCAGTCGCACGGCCCAGAACCCGTTCCACGTTATAAACTGGCCAACTCCAGTAACTTGCTCAGCAGCACGCGGAAACACTGTGAGCTTTCTACAAATTAAATGACTTACGCGTCCTTGACGACAGACCGGCGTAAACAAACCGCCATTTTGACGCGTTCAATAGTGCAACAATAAGGCTGAGTGATGAAATAAGGAAATTATAACAAAATGCAATGAATCAAAAGAAGCAAAGTGATTTACATCAAATAGAAAGCGCGCACAATCACATGATCTCAAAAAATAAATAAAAACAAACAAATAAACAGGAAATTTCACTGGAAAACAGCACTTATCTGTGAGTCTTATGAAAAGGCCAGTTAACAGGGCGAAATCTTGGTGCGTCTCCATGCATGATAAAAAAAAGTGGTGGCGGGCTCTGTACGCATGCAATCGGTAGAGTCGTTGCAGAAATCCAAAATACGTAAGGTCACCTTTGTCTATGTCCCTGGACATGCGGAAGTACAGGGAAATGAGAGAGCGGACAGGTTGGCTAGCTGCGCTGTCGTTGAGGACGGGCAACCGATGGATCGGGCGGACATCATCAATGCCCTTCGAGAAGTGGGAAGAGCACAGGGCTTCGACAAACACAGATCAACGTCACTTCTTCGGATGATGGAAATGGGAGTTAAGATGGGCACAGCCAGAAATGAGACACTTAGTGGCCGGGTAAGAAGACTTATCAACCAACATAGAACTGGAGTCGTCAGTCGCTGGACACTGAGGGAATTGCTGAGGAGGGGATCTGAGCACCTATGGACATGTTCGGAGTGCAATGATGATGACCCGCAAATAACTCAATTACTCAATTACTCAATTGGAATATCGAAACACGATCAAAACGGATGAAACACACAGCTCACGGTGTGCACAGAGCACTTAACTCAGTAGCTCCTGCAACAAGTCGGACTTGGAAAATTAGGAAACTGCAACAAGGAACACTTTTCATGCAAAGCCTTCAATGTTTCCTGCCGCCTATCCACCATATTGATCGGAAGTTCACGCCCTCCTGAAAATGATGATCGTCATATTTTTTTTTTTTTCAATGTATAGCGCTTGATGATGTTAGGACATCGTTTTTTGACGCTGAATATATAGATAGGTGGAACAAATTAACATCACAATCAAATTTAGCTACTCTCAGCGATTAAAGATAACAACGTCTGGTGACGCCAAAAAAAAAAAAGAATTATATAAAGGATGAACAGACAAATAGTTGAAGCGCAGCCGTAAAGCTGATATGCATGGAGTTGAATACAGTGTATGGTGGCAGCTTTATATAGGAGGACAATAAATATATATCATTGTAAAAATAATGTAAAAGTCAATGCTCATTTCTTATGAAATAAAATTGACTTATTATCTACTGATGCACAATTACATATACGACTATAGCTTGTGAAATAGAGAAAATATACAGCAATACTTAATAATTAGTAAACTGATAAGAATAACAGCGATAACAACCGTTTTGATAATTATGTCCAGTCTATATAACATCTGTGACTCAAATATTAAGGTTGAGACTGAAAAAAGACCCCCCACACAAACAGATTTCAGTGATAAGTAATTGCTAAGAAATTAAAGAAACTGCAACAACAAATATTTGTTAATGTGCTATACTTAAGTACACTAATGTTAGTCCAATGTAAGAAAACATAAAAAGTGGCTGAGAAGAAAATTAAACAAAATTAACGATACACATTATTTTATAATGAAATAGTAATAATTAATGTTTAAAATATAATGAATGGGAGAGCAATGCGTGGGATTTGTGAGCAGAACACAGCATCCTGTCCCATTTCGAGTGTTCACATTCAACAAAAGGTGAGACAAACATATTGAGATTGTTCAACTTTCATTTACAGCTCTCGTGTTTATTATTTCATGTGCAAAATTCACAAAACTTAACTACGAAAACTAATCCTCCATGCTTTTAAATTATGATAACAATTGTATATATGTTTGTATTACCTAAACAACTGGTTCAATCTCAGCCAACGGTTCTACCTCAACCACTGGTTCTATGTCAATCATCGGTTCTACCTCAACCACAGATTCTATCTCAACTATCGGATCTAGTTCAACCACCGGATCTCTTTTAACCACCGGATCTATCTCAACCACCGGATCTATCTCAGCCACAGGATCTATCTCAGCCACAGGAACTATCTCAACCACCGGATCTATCTCAACCACCGGATCTATCTCAACCACCGGATCTATCTCAACCACCGGATCTATCTCAGCCACAGGACCTATCTTAACCACCGGATCTATCTCAACCACCGGATCTATCTCAGCCACAGGATCTATCTCAGCCACAGGATCTATCTCAGCCACAGGATCTATCTCAACCACCGGATCTATCTCAGCCACAGGATCTATCTCAACCACCGGATCTATTTCAGCCACAGGACCTATCTCAACCACCGGATCTATCTCAACCACCGGATTTATCTCAACCACTGGATCTATCTCAACCACCGGATCTATCTCAGCCACCGGATCTATCTAAAAAACCGGATCTATCTCAACCACCGGATCTATCTTAGCCACCGGATCTATCTCAACCACCGGATCTATCTCAGCCACCGGATCTATCTCAACCACCGGATCTATCTCACCCAATGGATCTATCTCAACCACCGGATCTATCTCAACCACCGGATCTATCTCAACCACCAGATCTATCTCAGCCACCGGATCTATCTCAACCACCGGATCTATCTTACCCAATGGATCTATCTCAACTACCGGATCTATCTCAACCACCGGATCTATCTCACCATCAGGATCTATCTCAGCCACCGGATCTATCTCAACCACTGGATCTATCTCACCCACAGGATCTATCAAAACCACCGGATCTATCTCACACACCTGATCTATCTCAACTACCGGATCTAGTTCAACCACCGGATCTATTTCACCCACAAGATCTATCTCAACCACCAGATCTATCTCAAATACCGGATCTAGTTCAACCACCGGATCTATCTCACCCATAGGATCTATCTCAACCACCGGATCTATGTCACCTACAGGATCTATCTCAACCACCGGATCTATCTCAACCACCGGATCTATCTCTCCCACAGGATCTATCTCAAACACCGGATCTATCTCTCATACAGGATCTATCTAACCTACAAGATCTATCTCAGCCACCTGATATATCTCACCCACAGGATCTATCTCACCCACAGTACCTATCTCAACCACCGGATCTATCTCACCCACCGGATCTATATCAACCACCGGATCTATCTCAACTACCGGATCTAGTTGAACCACCGGATCTATCTTAACCACCGGATCTATCTCAGCCACAGGATCTATCTCAACCACCGGCTCTTTCTCACCCACCGGATCAATCTCAACTACCGGATCTAGTTCAACCACCGGATCTATCTTAACCATCGGATCTATCTCAGGACAGGATCTATCTCAATCACCGAACCTATCTCAACAACCGGATCTAGTTCAACCACCGGATCTATCTTAACCACCGGCTTTATCGTACCCACCGGATCTGTCTCAGCCACAGGATCTATCTGAACCACCGGCTCTATCTCACCCACCGGATCTAGTTCAACCACCGGATCTATCTCACCCACCGGATCTATCTCAACTACCGGATCTAGTTCAACCACCGGGTCTATCTTAACCACCGGCTCTATCTCACCCACCGGATCTATCTGAGCAACAGGATCTATCTCAACCACTGGCTCTATCTCACCCACCGGATCTAGTTCAACCACCGGATCTATCTCACCCACCGGATTTATCTCAACTACCGGATCTATCTCAACCACCGGATCTATTTTAACCACCGGATCTATCTTAACCACCGGATCTATCTCAACCACCGGATCAATCTCAATCACCGGATCTATCTCAACTACCTGATCTAGTTCAACCAACGGATCTATCTGAACCACCGGATCTATCTCAACGACCGGATCTAGTTCAACCACCAAATCTATCTTAACCACCGAATCTATCTCAACCACCGGATCTATCTTAACCACCGGATCTATCTCCACTACCGGATCTAGTTCAACCACCGGATCTATCTTAACCACCGGATCTATCTCAACCACCGGATGTATCTCAACCACAGGATCTAATTCAGCCACAAGATCTATCTCAGCCACAGGATCTATCTCAACCACCGAACCTATATCACCCACCGGACCTAGTTCAACCACCGAATCTATCTCACCCACCGGATCTATCTCAACCACCGGCTCTATCTCACTCACCGGATCTATCTCAACTACCGGATCTAGTTCAACCACCGGATCTATCTTAACCACCGGATCTATATCAGCCACGGGATCTATCTCAACCACCGGCTCTTTCTCACCCACCGGATCTATGTCAACTACCGGATCTAGTTCAACCACCGAATCTATCTTAACCACCGGATCTATCTCAGCCACAGGATCTATCTCAACCACCGAACCTATCTCAACTACCGGATCTAGTTCAACCACCGGATCTATCTTAACCACCGGCTCTATCTCAGCCACATGTCCTATCTCAACCACCGGCTCTATCTCACCCACCGGATCTAGTTCAACCACCGGATCTATCTCACCCACCGAATCTATCTCAACTACCGGATCTAGTTCATTAACCGGATCTATCTTAACCACCGGATCTATCTCAAGCACCGGCTCTATCTCACCCAACGGATCTATCTCAACCACCGGATCTAGTTCAACCAACTGATCTATTTCACCCACAGGATCTATCTCAACCCCCAGATCTATCTCAACTACCGGATCTAGTTCAACCGCCGGATCTATCTCAGCCACAGGATATATCTCAGCCACCGGATCTATCTCACCCACATGATCTATCTCAACCACCGGATCTATCTCAACCACCGGATCTATCTCACCCACAGAATTTATCTCAACCACTGGATCTATCTCACCCACAGGATTTATCTCAAACACCGGATCTATCTCACCCGCATGATCTATCTCAACCACCGGATCTATCTCAACCACCGGATCTACCACACCCATAGGATCTATCTCACCCACATGATCTATCTCAACTACCGGATCTAGTTCAACCACCGGATTTATCTCAACCACCGGATCTATCTCAACTACCGGATCTAGTTCAACCACCGGATCTATCTTAACCACCGGATCTATCTTAACCACCGAATCTATCTCAACCATCGGATCTATTTTAACCACCGGTTCTATCTTAACCACCTGTTCTATCTCAACCACCAGATCTATTTCAACCACCGGATCTATCTCAACCACCGGATCTATCTCAACCAACTGATCTATCTCAACTACCGGATCTAGTTCAACCACCGGGTCTATCTTAACCACCGGATCTATCTTAACCACCGGAATTATCTCAACTACCTGATCTAGTTCAACCACCGGATCTATCTTAACCACCGGATCGATCTCAACCACCGGATGTATCTCAACCAACGAATCTATCTCAGCAACAGGATCTATCTCAACCACCGGATCTATCTCAGCCACAGGATCTATCTCAACCACAAAACCTATCTCACTCATCGGATCTAGTTCAACCACCGAACCTATTTCACCCACCGGATCTATCTCAACTACCGGCTCTATCTCACCCACCGGATCTATCTCAACTACCGGATCTAGTTGAACCACCGGATCTATCTTAACCACCGGATCTATCTCAGCCACAGGATCTTTCTCACCCACCGGATCAATCTCAACTACCGGATCTAGTTCAACCACCGGATCTATCTTAACCATCGGATCTATCTCAGGACAGGATCTATCTCAATCACCGAACCTATCTCAACAACCGGATCTAGTTCAACCACCGGATCTATCTTAACCACCGGCTTTATCGTACCCACCGGATCTGTCTCAGCCACAGGATCTATCTGAACCACCGGCTCTATCTCACCCACCGGATCTAGTTCAACCACCGGATCTATCTCACCCACCGGATCTATCTCAACTACCGGATCTAGTTCAACCACCGGGTCTATCTTAACCACCGGCTCTATCTCACCCACCGGATCTATCTGAGCAACAGGATCTATCTCAACCACTGGCTCTATCTCACCCACCGGATCTAGTTCAACCACCGGATCTATCTCACCCACCGGATTTATCTCAACTACCGGATCTAGTTCAACCACCGGATCTATCTTAACCACCGGATCTATCTCAACCACCGGATCTATCTCACCCACCGGATATATCTCAAATGCCGGTTCTAGTTCAACCACCGGATCTATCTTAACCACCAGATCTATTTCAACCACCGGATCTATCTCAACCACCGGATCTATCTCAACCAACGGATCTATCTCAACTACCGGATCTAGTTCAATCACCGGATCTATCTCACCCACCGAACCTATCTCACCCACCGGATCTATCTCAACCACCGGATCTATCTCAGCCACAGGATCTATCTCAACTGCCGGATCTAGTTCAACCACCGGATCTAGTTCAACCACCGGATCTTTTTCAGCCACAGGATCTATCTCAACCACCGAACCTATCTCACCCACGGATCTATCCCAACTACCGGATCTAGTTCAACCACCGGATCTATCTTAACCACCGGATCTATCTCAACCGCCGGATCTATCTCAGCCGCCATATCTATCTCAGCCACTGGATCTATCTCAGCCACCGGATCTATCTCAGTGTCTCTGAAAACAACGTAACAGTTAGGAGCTTGCTTTGAGTGCATTAAATTAGGATGAGCTTCCCAAAAACTAATAATAATTTAATATTCAATATTAACGTCTTTAAGTTTTAACATATTATCATCCATTATGTCTCCCGACATTGTCATCTCTCAATTAATAGCGGTCTGCTCAATAAAATATCAATGCCTCACTCTAAGCTTAAGCTTTGTTTATTATTATTATTGTCGTTATTAATGTTGTCGTTTATATTATTATTTTATGTTGGAAGACAGACTCCAAGATAATGTAAAACATATGGAGACCAACTAAAGAACCACAGTTTGGAGAAGACTGCATGACATTGATAAGATATAGAAACTGAACAGATACAACCTTTACGCTTACATACTTAGGTAGCTCATAGAGAGGAAGATGGAATATGATAGGAAACTATAGATTGGTGTGTAGAGCAAGTAAAAATATTCGATTGAGTTAATAGAAACATGTAATGGAAAATAATGGCTCCGTCACGCGGTAAGTGAACTTCTTCCTTCCTCCCTCATTCGCCTTTCAGCGTCGACGGGAGATATAATTTGCGGCCTTTTGCTCTTATGTTCGCTTCCGCTGCTGTTATGTTTCATAGTGCTTCTAATATTCCATCGATCCATCTTTTTCGTTGTCGACCCTTTGGTCTGGTATTCTCGCAACGTTTATTGGGGGCTCCTTATATTGTGTTTGGAATCAATCTGCCTTGTTACGTGGCCAAACCATTTTATCTGTTGTTTCCTTATATATTCTATGGCTGGGGCTATTCTTAGCTTTTTTCTCAGTTCTTAATTTCTGATCTTATCTCTCAGGCTGTTTTCTGTCATTCGTCTAACATATTTCATCTCTGTTGAGGTTATTTTCTTATTGTTCTTGCATCTAGGGTCCAGGTCTGGACTTCCATTAGACTTCCTAGGTATTTGAATTCCTCTGCTTGTTTTAGTTGTCTGCCTTCTATAGTTATGTTGATGTTCTGTTTATTTTTGGCGAATTTCATGACTTCTGTTTTGTTGATGTTGATTTTCATGTTGTATTTTGTGCCTGAGCTGTTGAGTTTGTTTAAGTGTTCTTGTAGGTCTTTTATTGTTTCATGCATTAATGTCTAATTGTCTGCAAATAAAAGCTCGTTGATCTCCTCTGTCTCTGATGGGTTGGTTAGCTTGCATATATAGCCCATGTATGTAATAAACAGTAGGGGGGATAGTACGCACCCTTGTCTTACACCTGATCTAACTTCGAAGTGGTCTGTGTAGCCTGCTGCTGTTCTGACCCTGCAGCTGCTGTTGATGTAGATACTTTTAATTGGGTTGGTTAAATGTTGGCTTACTCCGTATGTTTTTAATATCTCCCACAGTTGTTCTGTGTTTACTCTGTCGAATGCTTTTTCCTGGTATGTGAACATTTTATTAAGTTAAGCAAAAGTCTATTCGCTATTTGTAGAAGTGTAGTTTGATCAAATCAAGGAACATCACAGCCATTCATTGTAACGTTGGAGTAAGACAATGATACATCTTATTCCCATTTTTGTTCATGTCCTGTATAGAATGTATAAGGAATGATGCTAAGATGCTAAAAGTGAATCTAAAGTTATCATGTTTCTCTAGCAGATCTTCAGGCTTTGGAAACACCAGAGATACTGTCACAATGGTCTATGCTCAGATACAATACAATACAGCTCCTCTACAATACAAAAACAATTATCTTAAAAATATGTATAAATATTTTGTATTAGCAATGCCAAACACTGTCACTTACAACAAGTCATACAAAATGTGATCGCCACAGAAATGAGATGTTTGAGAGGAATTGTAGGAATGACCAGAAGTTACAAAATCAGGAATGAGGCTATAGATAAATGAGCTGGCACAGAATTTATTCTGAATTACATACAAAGAGACACAAATAAAATATTCTGGTCCAACTGGAGAGAATGCCTACCGATGCCATACCAACTAAAGCATGCACAAAAAGAGGTGGCGGACGTAGAGTTGAAGTCAAACCTCCACTAAGTTGGAGTGAAGTCATCAGATGGTTATGGTTAGTCGAAGGCCCCGGTATCACTGCAAGCGAATTAAAATCCATAATTGTTCCAGCGCCCGTGCCAATTAAATCATCCGAATTAAAACTTATCTCATTGAAGGATCAAACAAAGAAAGGCAGCTGCAGTCTCCATCATGGCAGCTGAGCATCAAGCGGCACTGAAAGTGAACGCAGCTGAACTGTCCTTCGTCATACGATATCATCATTCATCGTAAGTAATCGGAATATCAAAATACGATCCGGATGAAAAATGCAGCTTACTATGTGCACAGAGCACTAACTCATTAACTCTGGCAACAAGTCGGACTTGGAATACGAGGAAACCAACAAGGAACACTTTTCAGACGTAGCCTCCGTGGTTCTTGCCGGCTATCCGCCATATTGACCAGTATTCCGTATATTGACAAATCAGAGAAACTCTACAACAGCTTCACGTGTCGACGGTTGATGTTATCAGGAGAGCATGAACTAGAACCTTTTCCTCGACACAAGAATTGATAAAAAGATGTAGAAGATAATTATTAATATCATCAGTAGTATTAGTAACAGTTGTAGTGATAGTTATAGTAGTAGTGATATTAATAACTGTCAGTATCAAGAAATATGGATTTCTTTGCCATTTTACAAATTGTTAAATTACGTGCAATTGTCTTAAATTTAAGAGTAAAGCTATTAACACATTTCAATGTGAAGATTTTTGGGTAGTGCAATGTAGACTCCAATGCAAAGGTTGTCAAATCATTGGAAAGGTATCACCACTATTGTCCAACAAGACAATAACGCCAGAGGCAAAACGGACACTCTACAATACAATCTTCATCCCAACGTTGTGCTACCAATATCAGGCGTGGATTCTAGATGCAAGTACAATAAAAATAAAATAACCTTTTCTGAGATGAAATGTTTCAGACGAATGGCAGGAAACAGCCAGAGAGATAAGATCAGAAATGAAGAACTGAGAATAAGCCAGGAATAACCACAGCCACATAATATATAAAGAAACAACAGATAAATGGTTAGAAAGTGACAAAGCTAGAATGATCAAAGCAAAACACAACGAGATTTCAATAATCGTTGCGAGAATAACATACCCAGAGCCACGAAAAAGATGAATTGACAAAATATTAGAACAACTAGGAAACATAGCACCAGAGGCGAACAGAAGTGTAAGAGACAGCAAATTATATCTCCTCTCGACACTTAAATGCAAACAAGGAAGGAAAGAAGAAGAGGAAGAACGTAGGCACCCGTCCTCCTCCCTGGAGACTGAAATATTCCCAGGTAGACTCCTGGCTATTGGCAAGGTTGTTCATGGACTCACAGCGTCAATAGCAAAAAGACAGAAGTAACTGTAGCAACAAAGAAAAAGGCATCACCGCAATGCACAATAAAGTCAAGTGAAACAATATTAAACAGGTAAATTAATTTAAATATCTGGTAACGATGTTATCCTCGGATGGTAAATGTACGAAAGAAGTGAAATGCAGAATAGCTCAAGCAAAAGCAGCTTTCCAAAAAATGAGGAAGATACTGTGCAATCTATTTTTGACAATCGAAACAAGAGAAAGAGTTATTAAATGTTATGTAGAGCCAGTCTTAACATATAGATGCGATTCATGGACAATATAACTACAGACAAGAAAATCACTGGCGGCTGTAGGAATGTGGTTTTATAGAAAAATGTTGAGAATATCATGGACGACTAAGAAGAGTAATAACAATTTTCTGAAAGAGGCTAAAGCAAAAAAAAAAAGCTAATTTCCAATATTGGGAAGAATGAATCGTCAATTTTGGCCATGCATTTAGGAGGGAACAGCTTGAATATATTGTGAAAACTTGGAAAATAGGGGGATGAAGAGATAGAGGGAAGGCAAAGAGAAAAGATACTAGACAGCTTAAGAGAATGGCTTGGCAGAGGGTCAATAACAGAAATGATAAATAACAGTCGGGATCGAGAGATGTGTAGAGACATGATCACCATACACCCACCAGCAGGCATGGATGATGATTGGCAAGTTTAATCCAACCTAAAAATAATTTAAAATTACAAAATATGTGCAATTAGTAGAAAAAAAAAACACGAGCGTTAACATTATATCCCCTTTATGTCAATGTCGAGATGTTCTTTATGCTCATTACTGTCTTTTTAAAATTACATTTTAATAAATCTTTAAAGACCATACCCATAATATATTCATAGAAGTGTAATCTACAATAGCATCAACGCTTTGCATTTATTAGAAGATTAAACATTCTAGTCCTGAAATTACATGAACATTAAAACTGCAGATCTAATGAAGTTTAAACATCATAGTTTCATCACAGCAATAGCTTTTCTTTTATTGTATTCCTCATTTGTGTTTCAGCTTCTAGGGGAGATAAATTTTGCGATCTTTTTGCTCTTCTGTTATCTTCTACTTCTATTTTTCCTAACGTTTCTAATATTCCAATCCATATTTTTTTATTGTTGGCTCTTGGATTTGATGTTCTCGCAGCGTTTGTAAAAGTTTCTCGTTGTCGTACTGTGATCTTCTCTGGCAAACCATTGTATCTGCTGTTTCTTTAAGCTTTGCAGGGTTTATTCCTAGCTTTTCTTTTAGCTCCTCGCTTTGAATTTCATCTCTCACATTGTTTCTTGTCATGCGCCTGACACATATAATTTAGTGGTTGTGTTAATATGCATGTCATGAAAGTCGACGCTTATTTCTTTCTTTAAACTATTGTGTATTTACAAATCCAAACATAAATATTGGAACAGCCACTCTCATATCACGCTCTCATGAGCGGTTCTAAGGTAACTAAATCAGGCTTTAGTTGCTACTTTGGTTTCTATGGAAGATCCATTCACTAGCCCCTTTCCCTCTCCTTTTTCATCTTCCTCCCTCACTTTCTTTCCTACATTTTAATACTTTCTCTCTCTTTTTGCGTGTTCACCTTTCTCCATTTCTGTTTCCTTCTTCATTTTCCATTCTATTCCCCTCAGTTATGTTCTCATATTCTCTAACAACTTCCTTATCAATACAATTTTTTTTTTTGCAATTTGATTCGTTCACATAAATGTTTCGTTATCAAATGTCCCTACTTTTTAACACAACAGAAAACGCTTTGTCTAAATTCAAAACCAGCTGCAACAATTGCCCCAGCAATCTGCTAGACGAAGACGTTTAAACACACCCCCGTCCCAGTATCCTGCGCGTTTTAGCACCTTCCACAATTTTTCAATTGTTGATAAACGGTCGGTTACTTTTACAACTTCTACTAGTCCCTTCTAGCCCCTAGTCCAATCTCAACGCTCGCTTATCCCTCAATAGTTGCAGTGAATGTGAACCTGAGTGGTTTCTATAGTTAATACTTTGCTGGTTAAAATGGAAACATTTCCAGTATAATGTTTGCTTATTCTCACTCACTTTTCTTCTAAAATATAATTACGACGAAAACAAAGTCGTGTAAGGAATTATGTTTTAAATGACCTTCATAGTGAATATGACAAGAAATAATTAGGTGAGAAGGAAAATAAGAGAGAGAGAGAGAGAGAGAGAGAGAGAGAGAGAAAGAGAACCGAATTGGGCGAGGATTGGTGAGTGAATGACTGAGGGAAACACTGCGGAAGAGATAGAATATACTTGTGATAAACTGGAGAGAGTGGAACACGTAGAGAAAGTGAAAGGGTGAGAGAGGGCGGAGGCAAATAGGATGTCGAGATTGGTAGAGAAATGGTAGGAGATAGGTAGAGAGAGAGTGGTAGATAAATGGTATGATATAGGTAGAGATAATGGTATGAGATAGGTAGAGATAGTGGTAGATAAATGGTATGAGATAGGTAGAGATAATGGTATGAGATAGGTAGAGAGAGTGGTAGAGAAATGGTATGAGATAGGTAGAGAGAGTGGTAGAGAAATGGTATGAGATAGGTAGAGAGAGTGGTAGAGATAATGGTATGAGATAGGTAGAGAGAGTGGTAGAGATAATGGTATGCGATAGGTAGAGAGAGTGGTAGAGAAATGGTATGAGATAGGTAGAGAGAGTGGTAGAGAAATGGTATGAGATAGCTAGAGATAATAGTATGAGATAGCTAGAGATAGTGGTAGAGAAATGGTATGCGATAGGTAGAGATAATAGTATGAGATAGGTAGAGATAGTGGTAGAGAAATGGTATGAGATAGGTAGAGATAGTGGTAGAGAAATGGTATGAGATAGGTAGAGATAAGTATGAGATAGGTAGAGATAGTGGTAGAGAAATGGTATAAGATAGGTAGAGATAATAGTATGAGATAGGTAGAGATAGTGGTAGAGAAATGGTATGAGAAAGGTGGAGAAAGTGGTGGAAGGTGGAGAAAAGAGGGAAGATGATAGAAACAATGATAATAATAATAATGAGATGTGATGAATGGGATATAAATAAAAAAAGAATGATTAAATTAATTAGATATGATTTGAGAAGACCACAGTTCAAGTACATGTAAGGACAATGTGTGATATCATCATCATCGAGTGCCATCTCCGCAACGAAGGTTGGCTACCATGGAGCGTCATTCTGCTCTGTCTCTTGCTTTGATGATGCAGTTCGTCATAGGCTGATTTGTCCATCTTTTGATGTTACTCGTCCATGTTAGTCTTGGTCTGCCTCTGCCTCTTTAACCTTGTATTTTTCCCTCCATGATTACTTTTAGTAGGCTGTTGCGTCTTTTAACATGGCCCAAAAATAGCATTTGTCTTGTTTGAATTGTGTTTAGTAGTTCTCTTTTCATTTTTAGTTGTTTTAAGACTTCATCGTTTGTTTTCTTTTCCTTCCATCCAATTCTACCTATTCTTCTATATACCCACATTTCAAAGGCTTCAATTCTCTGTTCTGTTTTCTTGTCTAATGTCCATGTTTCTGCACTATATAGGAATATTGAGAAGATTTAACATTTTGCTATTCTTAGTTTTAGCCCTGGTGTTATTTGTTTTGATGTTAGTAGGTTCTTTATGACATTAAAAGAATATCCATTTGGACGTACGTTTCCAAAATGGCGGATCTAGTCCACGTCCTCTCGATCGCTGCAGAAAATGCACCCAGGGTCTGATTACTTTCGGATCTTCATTGCACTTTTCTGCGTAAAAGTCAAAATGATGATATGCTTGATACATCTGTGTCGCTAAAGCGAGGTCGTAGGAAGACAACAGTCCGTTTTTGACGAATCAAGTGTTGTGAGTGAGACCTTCCACCGTCTAGACTTGATCTGCCCTTTACGTCACATTAGTGCTGTTCAAGACCGTTGTTGGGATTCTTTGACGCAAGTTATTTTCATGTTACACATTAATGTAAACTACTTCGTCAGTCGCCGTTTTGTCTCTTTGGGGAAGTTGCTTCGTGTTTTGTTTGTCGTAGGCTGCTTACACTTGAGTAATCAGACATAAGTCTAAAGTATCGAGATTATGAGTTTGGCGACATTGTGTGCTACGTCATCGTATTGGTTCCCTAAACCAGCCGTGAGCAAATCTTACGGTCTGCTGTTTGATGTGCGACAGGGATAATTTGAATCTGACTGTGTGTCTATATGTTCGGAATTGGAGTCACCAACGATGGCCTAACATCATCAAGTGCTACGATGATCATCATTTTCAAGAGGGCGTGACTTACCGGTATATGGGATAGGCGGCGGGAACAAATGAAGGCTATGCATGAAAAGTGATCCTTGTTGCAGTTTCCTCATATTACAAGTCGCATGTCTGTGTTAGTCACCTCTAGTGACTCGGGCAGATGGTGCTCGTAAACCTGGGATGGCCGACCATCTAAGGGTAGAATCCCCCGACAGAAAAGATCAACTGCTGCCTTGCAGGAAGATTGGTGTCAATCAAAGGCTAAGGAATGCAAACCTGAAAAAGTGTTGGCTGAAATCGGATGCACTGGGCCACTGGCGCAGAACATAGTGCAACGTTTTAACGGGTACTCAATCGGAGTGGATCTAACAAGCTTAAACAGCTGTCTTCGTATGAGAGTCTGGACGTCCTACTCTGATTGAGTCCTGATCGCAGAGAGAGAGAGAGAGATGACATTAAAATTACTTTTTGCCATCCCTATTCTTTTGTTTATTTCAGTTGTACATTTTCCATCACTGGTTATAGTATGTCCTATATATTTGTGATCGCAACACGAAAACAGCCACGGCTGATGTGTTTGGCATAACTAATCACTAGAACAGTAATGATGAATGTTTTAAATATCATATATACAAATAAATATAGCAAATATAACATAACAATCAACTCGCAATCACGTTCACTTAGCACAGAGAAGAGGCTGGACTTTAAATATGTTCTCAAATCATATAAAAGGTGTAATTAGGGGTCAAGTGTAATTAGGGGTCACCTGTTCTTAGGGGTCATAAGTAATTAGGGGTCAAGTGTAATTAGGGGCACCTGTTCTTAGGGGTCACGTGTAATTAGGGGTCCCGTGTAATTATGGGTCACCTGTTCTTAGGGGTCACGTGTAATTAGGGGTCACCTGTTCTTAGGGGTCACGTGTAATTAGGGGTCCCGTGTAATTATGGGTTACCTGTTCTTAGGGGTCACGTTTAATTAGGGGTCACGTGTAATTAGCGCACGTTTAAAGACAACTGAAAGTAACATCAAATGGCGGGATAAAGAAACAAGTTCAGGTGTCCCAGGTGTCATTCTAAGTTACATTCATTATGACCAACTCTCAGGAGTTGAAGAATAAGGTAGCAAGGACGTTTCAGAACAATGGGCAACAGTTACATTCTCAACAAACATATTTTATGGGAGGTGGGTAGCAGCCTTGAAAAAGACCAAAATGAAGATGCAAAGATATCTACTAAGTTTCCCCAAGGGAATTTTAAAGCTTGTGGTGGGGTGTGTTAGACACTCCAAGGTATGATGACAGCTTTACAAGGAAGGAACACAACACAATACTGACGTTTCGGCATGTGGTCTTCTTCAGAATACAAGGACAACGACAACAAACGGTGAAGTACAATTATCTATAACTAAATGTTAGATGATCAAGTGGAGGGCTAGGAAAGTAGGATGTAGAAATAAGAAAGGAGAGAGAAATTAATACTACATGAGGAGAGGTAGGATGGGCGTCAAGATATATAAAATGGAAAACGAGAAGGAGAAAAATATAAATGAATTTTAAAAATGCACTTAGCTTAGAGCAGCAAGTCAGTCCTCCGTGCTGAAACAAGTCGAAATGACTGGGAGCGTAAAGAATGTATGAAGAAAGTACCACGTGATTGAGACAGGCGAGTGGAGGGGCAAGTGGCGGGGAAACAGAGAGAGGTGGCTAGGGAAGCTGCCAAACTGCTGGGAAACGATGGTCAATGGTACAAGGGAAGCTAGAAGCCCAAGTTCCTTCCTTCAAACCCTAGTTCCTTCCTTGTAAATCTGTCATCATACCTTGGAGTGTCTAACACACCCCACCACTGGCTCCTTGCTACCAGCTTTACCGCAGCATTGCAATTATTTGCCTGTTCCCTAATTTTAAAGCTTGCATGTGATGATAGCACGTAGATACGGTATGTTAAAAGCGGCTTGTTATAAATTGAAAACCTCGACTTAAAAATATCTATTTATTTACGGATCTGCAATTCAAAAATTGACAAAATAAGAGAAGCTGTTCAATAAAACAATACTGAGCAGTTACTTATGAAGATGGCCTCGGTAGCCGAGTTGGGAAAATCACCCTACTGGGCAACCGATGTTCGGACAACCCGTTTTCGATTACCGCTGGAAGCAGTGTGAAGTGTAATCGTGGTTGAAATAAAATACCCCCGCGGTTGAGGCAGCCGCTGTCAGAAATGAGTACGAGAGCAATACTCTGGAAAGGTGAGGGATGCCGCCTCGCATCGTGGATTTCTATGCTTGAAGCGACACTATCCGAACACCTCTGGAAAGGCAGCCGAGCACATATGGGTGAAAACTCGCGTTCTAAGACGCCTATTCAAGTCTCTTACTTTACAATAGTTTATCTGTATGTTTTCAGCCGTCTGTGAATACATAAAATGTCACTTTTACATAAAGTGATTGTTCAACAATATTTATCATTCCAGTAACATTTTGAAAATAATCAAGGTTCCCATTTGTTTAACCTGTTTTTAAAATAAAATATTTTGAAGACTAAGTATGGTTCTTCATCATCTTCTACCTTTCAGCATCCTGTGGAGCATAGGTCTTCAACAAACACTTTCCAAGCCGTTCTGTTTCATGCCATTCTGTTATGATCATTCCATGTTTTCCCCATGTCTTCCCCATTGTTTTCATCTCTGCTTCCATCTGTCTACTCCAAGAATATTTTGGTCTTCCTCTTTGTATGGTTACATCTCTTTATGCATTTGAAAATTATTGCCTCTTTCGACTCTTGGAAAGTGTTTGTACCCAACGTAATGATCAGCATTCTGCATCCAAACCGCTTAACATAGAACGCTTAAATTTAGAGAGTGTGTTCCGTATGTGACGTACACAGCCATAGCATCATTATCATGTGCCAAACCGGCTGGCGCAGGCGATCATGTCCTTCCACGCTCTTCTATCCACAATTATGATTATGAAAGATCTAGTATCAATGCAAACGAATTAAGATCCATAATTTCTCAACCGCCCGTGCCAGTGGAATCATCCGAATTAATATCTCATCTTACAAATAAAGGAATGTAGCTGCAGTTGCCATCAAAGAAGTCTCAGCACATGCTAAAAGACATAAGGCGAAACCGCACAGAAAGTGAACACAGCCATCTGTTCCCCGTCATACGATATCATCATTCATCGTAAGCAATCGGAATATCGAAACACGATCAAAACGGATGAAACGCACAGTTCACGGTGTACACGGAGCACTTAACTCAGTAGCTCCTGCAATATGCCGGACTTGGAATATCAGGAAGCAACAACAAGGAACATTTTTCAAGCACTGTCTTTAACGGTTCCTGCCGCCTATCCGCTATATTTACTGGAAGTTAACGTACTCCTAAAAATGCTGATCGTCATATTTTTTTTTATGTATAACGCTTGATGGTGTTAGGACATAGTTTTTGTCTCCAAATCCGAATATATGAAACACAGTTATTCGGATTATCCTTATCGTACATCTAACAACAGTCCGTAAGCGCTCACATCTCCCCTGCAATGTAAATATGTGCAATGATAAATTAGTTCACACCGGGGCTGCAAAGTCGTGAACAAAACTCTGTCATCTGGCCCTTCATTATACGCGTACTATCCACAGTGCATCGTATAAATTCTGTTGTTGACTCTTTTCCATGTCATGACACCAAGGTATCTAATATCATCTCTTTCCCGATTAGGAGATTTAAACAAACTAATTTGAACACGCATGAGTGAAACTAATAATGATAATTTTCCAACATGTATTATTGGTATAATCTGTTATCACTTTCTGAATCGGTTCACCGTGTTTTACCTTTGGTAACAATCAATTTTACTTACGTCTTATTATGATATATGATTTTTTATTCAATTAATGATGCGTTATTATTTCATCGTATACAAACCTTTCAGCATCATCATCATGTGCCTTATCGGTTGGTATAGGCCATCATGCCCTTGCAATGTTAAAAGTGCATCGCTTAAGTTGTTTTGTAAGCTGTTTATTATGCCAGGACACCAAACTATCAAGTATTTTCTATCTTGGTCGTCCAAGATGTCTCTTTCCTTGTATTGTGTCAGCCCTAGATAAGTATTTCAACTTTTCTCTTCTCAGACCATGCCCAACACATGGTTCTTTTCTGATGTTATTAAAGGGCACTGTTGTTGTCTTGGGCTCGCTAAGAATTTCCTCGCTGTCCAGAGAACTCTCAACATTCTTCTGAGATATCCTATCTCTGTGGCCTCTAATTCTCTTTTCATTTCTTTGTCTACCGTCCATGATCTACTTCCATAGGTCAGATCTGGCTCTAGGAGCAATGCATTCTCTTTCTCACGTATATTGACACAGTTTTTTGTTGCACAAGATGGTTTTCATTTCTGAAATGTTGATTTGGCCTCTGCTTTTCAGTTCTGTGATGCATCTTTAGTCTGATGTTAAAATGTGTCCAAGTATCTGACGATCTGCACTTGCACGAGATTTGTACGATTTATTTTTATGCTGCGTGATGGGGACAATTGTTTCTTCGATATCTTCTTTTGCGTACACCGCTTCTTTAGTATTATCGTTACCTCTTTCTTTACTGTTTAGGTTGAGATTTTTCATGTTGCTTTCTCTTACTATTGTGTCTATCATTTCTTGTAATTCTGAATCTGCTATTAGAACTGTACAATATACATATAGCAAGTTATTTATGTTCTATCTATGTCAATACTCACCCAGCCTTAAATCGGTACCGGATTTTATCTGGGAAAGTAAAGCGGCACGGGCGTAACACCGACCAGATTACTCCAAAAATCATGTGCTAAAGGTCTGTAAAATGTATGGTCACTAACACCATACTCCCTATACGCCACTTGGCGTGACGGGGGCACTTTACTCTTTTCACTTATGTCAGTACATTTACATATCTGAATACTTGTTTTATATATTGAAATCGTCCTATATTGTGAGCAGTTCTTATGACCGTTGTTTGTTATCATGACAAGTTTTTAAGGATTTTCAGATAAACCCTTACATGACTTTAAAATATGTAATATTATCAGTCATTCGATAGTTATTTCTTTTTCCCCCAAAGTAATAATTGTGGTTATTGCTAATGTAGTAGAGTGAGTCTCTTTCCATGCGAAATCTACTTAGTTCGACCATCAGGAGTGTAATGTTTTTTCTTATTAATAATAATTACTGTTTTGCGTGTTTTTTTTCATCATTTATTCTCCCCCTGACGTATTGAATTTGAGTGCGATGCTACCGTGGAATTAGTTATTTTATTCAAGATGTTTAGCCTATTCTTCTATTTATTTTGTTCGCGGTTTATTTATTCCTCACTTTTTAAACATTCATCAATCACTACGTCCTAAAAAAAAAACATTATTACGTGCTACCTGAAATTGAGCAGATATAAAAAAAAGTGTACACTTTTTCTTATTCCAACCATTAAAGTTCTTACATTTCGTAGCGATAACAGTAAAAACGTTATTGCATATAATATATATATATATATATATATATGATATTTCTCCTGTGTGTTACCGGGGCCTCATTATGAGGGAAGTAAAGAATAGTGACACTGTGACCTTCCAGGCATGTTGTAAGAGGCGACTAAGGAGGTTGATCGATGGCTTGACAAGCTGTCATTGTAAAAAGTATTGTTATGGAAACAGAGCCATAGGTTTTGGAAGCAGCGATCTCTGCAATATGTGCCATTTTGGCACGCAAGGTTTCTGTTTTTTTAAATTGTGGTTCTGCCCTATGTGCCGTCTTCGGCTCGAAAGGACGATAGATAGATATAATATATATATATATATATATATATATATGCAGGGTGTTTCTAAAGTTGCAGTGCAGTGAATTTCTACTCTCGGAAGAAAAACGTCACCAGAAATGCGGTTAACTAATGCGTCACACAAATTGTAAAATATTCAAATATACTTGACTGCTATCGGCGAGCTTATAATGGGTAATGTTGGTATTAACACAATAAAGTGCCTAAAGCATATGTTGAAAATGTCCACCACGGGTCTCAAGACATGTCGTGATTCGTCTTTCCATATTTGCGAAAACCTTCAGAATAATGTCTGGTGATATTTGTTTAATCTTGTCTACTATTTCAGTCTTTAGGTCATTAATTGTCTGCGGATTATTTTCATAAACTTTCCCCTTCAATGCCCCCCACAGATAATAATCTGGGGGTGTTAGATCTGGTGAACGAGCAGGCCAGATTCCACGTGAAATAATGCGATTTGCAAATATGCTTTCTAAATAATTGAGTGTTGTTGTGGCTGTGTGTGCTGTTGCCCCATCCTGCTGAAACCAGGATTCCATAATTTCCCGTTCTGTAAGGTGTGCTATGAACGGTTCCAGAATTAAAGTACGGTAACGTTCTGCATTTATTGTTTCATTAAAAATATAGGTCCTATTATCCGCATACGACTTATAGCGCACCACACTCCGACTTTTTGATCGTAAAGCGGCACTTGATGAAATTCAAGTTTTCACTGCTCCACAGCCGATTGTTCTGACTGTTCACATAACCGGATAAATGAAACCAGGCCTCATCAGTGAAAAAAGTGACGTCAAGGATGGCAGCGCCATATTCATAAATAAAATTCTGAAACCACATGCAGTAGTTTAAACGGGATTCATAATCTCTTTCTTGGAGTTGAGACACTTCAGTTAATTTGTATGGACGATAGTGTAGTTCACTTCTTAAAACCTTGTGAACAGAACTCTTAGATATTTGCACCTGTTGAGACAAGTGGTTTAAAGATGCATTTGGACTCATTGTAATTCTGTCTTGGAGTTCCATAATTTGGTCTTGTGAAATTGAAGGTCTTCCAGATCGGTGGGTGTTTCTTTAATGACTGTGCATTATTTGAAAATCTAGTTGTTCCAATTTATTTATGTAAATCACGCATCATGTACTGCTGTAGCTTGTTCCTTTTTCGGTAAAGTTAAACATATAACATCACTATTCACAAAAGGTATTGGAAATATCCACCACGTTTTAGTTGGCAAATGTTGATACGTTTTTTCATATTGTCAAAAACCTTACGCAGTATGGGCTGTGTAACATTATTAATGTTGTTGGCGATTGAAACCTGCAGCTCATCGAGTGTGTGGGGATTGTTTTCGTACACTTTTCCTTACAGTTCACCCCAGAGATAGTAGTCCATGGGAGTAAGATCAGGAGACCGTGCAGGCCAAATTCCGCGAGAGATTATACGATTAGCAAAAATTTCATATAAAAATTCCAGTGATTTTACAGCAGTGTGAGCAGTTGCGCCATCTTGTTGAAACCAAGCTTTTTCAATTTCTGGCTCAGAAAGTTGGGTTACGAATCGCTCCAGTATGTTAATCCTGTATCTTTCTGAATTTATTGTGTCATAGAAGAAAATTGGGCCGATTATCCGCTGACGACTCATTGCACACCACACTCCTACTTTCTGATCGTGGAGAGGCACTGGGTGCAATGCATGTGGATTTTCATCACTCCAAAGACGATCATTCTGCCTATTCACGTACCCAGACAAATGGAACCATGCTTCATCTGTGAAGAAAGTGAAATCAAGGATTTCCTCACCTTCTTGGGCTAGAAAATTCTCAAACCACATACAATAATTAATTCTGGATTGGTGATCTAATTCTTTTAATTGAGGAACGACGGAAAATTTGTACGGATGTAACTTTAATTTTTTTTTCAGAACTCTATCAACAGTACTGCTTGATTTGTGTACTTGTTGAGCCAGCTTTCTTATTGATTTGCCAGGACTCATTAGAATGCTGTCCTGGATGTTGAGAGATGTTACTTCAAGAACAGATGGTCTACCAGGACGGCTAACATCATGCACACTACCGGTGTTTTGAAATTTAATTATTAAATTACTCACAGTATTTCGATGAGGCACTGGTGTATCAGGAAATCTATTCACAAATTGTTCAACAACCCCATTCGAATACTTGCAGCCGTTACGGAACACATGCTCCACTATAAATACTCTTTCTTCAATCGGTAACACCATTGTAAGCCAGATCTATCATGTAGCAGTGATGTTTAAATGAACACGTAAATGGTGCTTGAACTATTACGTCATACATAGATAAAATTTAGGTGCGTAATTATTTCAACAACAAAAAATGCACAGTCATTAAAGAGACACCCTATATATATATATATATATATATATATATATATATATATAACAGCAGCTATACATATTAACAACCAAACAGAACAATTCTATATATAAAACAAAGAGTCAGACAAGGCAGTGTTCTGTCGCCGGATATGTTTTCACTTTACAGCGAACATATTATGAGATCAATAGAAGACAAAAAAGGAATTAAAGTCAACAATCACAACAAAAATAATTCGGGATATGCGGATGACACAGTCTTAATAGCAGAGACAAGAATGAACTACAAGAAATGATAAACATAATAGTGAAAGAAAGCAACAAGAAAGGTCTAAGTCTGAATAGTAAGAAAACAGAAGTAATGGTCATATCAAATAAACAATCATCACCATATATATATATATATATATATATATATATGTCTAAATATATATATATTTAGAGAGAAAGGGAGTTAGTAGGTATTGTGTGGAATCAGTCGTGACATATGGATGTGGATCGCGGAGAATGGGAAAACAGACAAGTGGATCACTGGAGGCTGTGGAAATGTGTTTTTGCAGGGGTGTTGAGAGTGCCATAGACAGCTTGGAGGTGTAGTGGAAACATTCTGATGGGGAGGGGGAGAGGAGAGAGGGAGTTAATTTCCAATATTAGGAACAGTCACCATTGTTAGCCCTGTGGTGAGAGGGAAACAGCTGGAATGAATTGTGACAACTGGGAATATTGGAGGACAGGGAGATGGAGGGAGACAGGGAGAAAGGATGCCAGACAGCTTGGGGGAATGGCTTGGCAGAGGGTTAACAGGGAAAATGATGAATGGCGGTCGAGATCGAGAGTTGTGGAGAGACAGGATCACCAACACCAGCAGGCATTATTTGATGATAATGATGCTGAGAGTACATTTTGACGAGTAAAGCAGCGCACGCTAGATGATAGTGTGATAGCGGTAATTATGATGATCATGAAAGGAAAGGACAATGTTGATGTTCATATGTTGTGGTTCATATGTTGATGTTTACATGTTGTTGTTCACATGTTGATGTTCACATGTTGATGTTCACATGTTGATGTTCACATGTTGCTGTTCACATGTTGATGTTCACATGTTGATGTTTGTAATGTTTCTGTGAAGGATTATATTAGAGTAGAACATTTTCATGACATTCTCATCATCGTGCTCATTCACAGCATGTCTTAAAGAGCAATCGTGGCATCAGGTACCATGCCTGCTGGCGCAGGTGATTATGTCTCTCCACAACTTTCGATCTTGACAGTTATTAGCATTTCTGTAGTTGACCTTCCCCCAAACCATTCTCTTAAGCTGTCTGGTATCTGTTCTCTTTATTTCCCTCTATCTCTTCTTTCCTCAATTTTCCCAGTTGTTACAATATATTCCAACCGCCATTCTCATTACAAGGCCACAAAATGATTATTGTTTCTTCCTAATATTGGATACTAGCTCTCTTTTTAGCTTTGGTCTCTTTCAGAACGTTTTCATTACTCTTCTTAGCTGTCCATGGTATTCTCAACATACTTCTGTAAAACCACATTTCTACAAAAAAATAGTTAATTAATGTAACAATTAAAATTTTAAACAAAATAGAGACAGAGAGTGGTAGAGTGAAAGAGAGGGAGAATGAAAGATTGGCAGAGAGAGAAAGAGAGAGAGAGAGATGAAGAGAGGGAAATGCGAGAGAAAAATTAGTTGGAAAGTTAGAAAAACTGTGTGCGACTGAAATTGTGTAAATGAGGAGAGAAGGGAGTAGGAGAGTTCGAATAAATAACTACAAAGACAGAACGAAGTGAATGCAAGGAAAAGGGAAAAGTGGAAAGGGGTGGGGGGGGGATAAATACACACAAATAATGTTGTCAGAGGAAAGGATGCAGTAAAAGTGAAAGTGAAAGAGACAAAGTGTCTGTTTCTTCTTTCTCTTGTGCCTCTTCCTCTTTCCTTGTTCATCTGCCTTTCAGCGTCGACGGGAGATATAATTTGCGGTCTTTTGCTCTTATGTTCGCTTCCGCTGCTGTTATGTTTCCTAGTGCTTCTAATATTCCATCGATCCATCTTTTTCGTTGTCGACCCTTTGGTCTGGTATTCTCGCAACGTTTATTGAGGGCTCCTTATATTGTGTTTGAATTAATCTGCCTTGTCACGTGGCCAAACCATTTTATCTGTTGTTTCCTTATATATTCTATGGCGGGGGCTATTCCTAACTTTTTTCTCAGTTCTTCATTTCTGATCTTATGTCTCAGACTGTTTCCTATTATTCGTCTAACACATTTCATCTCTGTAGAGGTTATTTGTCTTCTTGTTCTTGCATCTAGGATCCAGGTCTGGCATTGGTAGCACAACGTTGGGATGAAGAGTCTGTTTGAGAGAGAGAAATGAAGAATTTTTAATCAGAAGAAGAGAGTGCGTAAATGATTTATTATCTACAACAACAATTAAATAGTAGACATCAAGAGAGAACGAACAATAAGTTAGAGAGTGAGGGGGTGAGAGGGGGAGAGAAGGGGAGAGAGAGACAGAACAATTAGTTAGAGAGTGAGGGGGAGAGAGGGGGAGATAGAGGGGGAGAGAGGGGGAGAGAGAGAGGGGGAGAGAGAAGGGGAGAGAGATGGGGAGAGAGATGGGGGAGAGAGAGGGAGGAGAGAGGGGGAGAGAGAAGGGGAGAGAGAGGGGGAGAGAGGGCGGAGAGGGGGGAGAGAGGGGGAGAGAGAGACAGAACAATTAGTTAGAGAGTGAGGGGGAGAGAGAGGGGGAGAGAGAGGGGGAGAGAGAGGGGGAGAGAGAAGGGGAGAGAGGGGGAGAGAGAGGGGGAGAGAGGGAGGAGAGGGGGAGAGAGAGACAGAACAATTAGTTAGAGAGTGAGGGGGAGAGAGAGGGGGAGAGAGAGGGAGAGAGAGAGGGGGAGAGAGAAGGGGAGAGAGGGGGAGAGAGGGAGAGAGAGGGGAGAGAGAGGGGAGAGAGAAGGGGAGAGAGGGTGGAGAGAGGGGAGAGAGAGGGAGGGAGAGGAAGGGAGAGAGAAGGAGAGTGAACAATTAGGCGGATGAAAGACAGAGAAAAGATCATGTTTAAAAAAAAATTGCTGATACAGTCTCGAAAGTGTTTATGGATTGATTCCCTTGGAGATATTTAGATCGTACTGATCCCCATGTCCTTGGCTGTTCTAGAGAGTGCTGGATTACCGTATCGGGGCAGCTGTCAGTTTGATGAATAGAGACCGTGTGAGAGACTGGCAGGTGTAATCTGGCAGTCCTGTTGATTTGTCTGTCCCAGAAGCTGACGATCGAGATAACAAGAAAAGAAAGTTTCCTTGCCTTGCAGATAAGATTTCGTTCATCTCTTGTGCTGCCAATCTTTCAGTATTTCTACTATTACTTTTTTTTTTTTTTTTTTTTGGTTAGAACTCTCCCTCTACCACTATTCAAGCAACTCCCTCTTCTGTCCTCCCTCTCCTCCCCATTTTTAGTCTTCATCTTCTTTTTTCTTCAACTCTTTCTTCTTCTATCGACAAAAATCGTGCACCCGTTATACACACATTAACCGTATAAACTTTTAGGAGTATATAAAGTACACTGCTCCGAGTTTGTCTTTTATATCTTAAAGTAAAGAGCCCCCGTCACGTCAAAATGGCGTATAGGGTATATGGTGTTACTGACCATAAATTTTACATACCTTCAGCACATGATTTTTGGGGTAATGTGGTCGGTATTACGCTCGTGTCGCTTTACTTTTCCAGAAAAAATTCGGTACCAATTTAAAGCTGGGTGAACCGGAAGCCGTCGGTTGAGATCGAACCCTACCTCTTGTCCTTTGTAGTCCAGTTCACTAACCACTGAGCTATCGCGGCTCTGTTTTATTCTTAATCAATCGATATTTATCCTAATTTGGGGGAGTAGGGCCTAATTATCATAAATATGTAGCCTTCTATCGAGTCCATTGTGAATTTTAAGTGTTAACCTCTACAGCAGCTGTCTATTAAAACAATAATTGTATTTTTTATCTTTAAGAAACACAATTTTCTTGAATAAGATGCAGTTTAGAGCAGAGCAATGCCAAAATGTACCCTCATAGAAAATGTAGCATCGACAGCCATCAGAAGTCAAGAGAACACAATGACAAAAGGATGTGCTATCTCCAGTTACATCCAAATAATTAAGTTAGAGCCGCAACAAAACGATAAAGCCGCAACAAAATGGAACCAATAAATTCACACTGTCTGCCATTTACTATCATTATCACGTGTCGTCTCTAAGATAAGGGTTAACTGCTACCGATCGACATTCTATCCTGTAAAGGTAAAGTACGAGACTTGAACCGGCGTCTTAGCACGCGAGTTTTCACCTATATGTGCTCGGCATGGATAGTGTCGCCTCAAGCATCGAAACTCACGATGCGAGGCGACAATCCTCACCTTCCCAAGGTAATACACTGGTACCCAATTCTGCCAACGGCTGGGTCGACCGTGGGGGTATTTTTTTTTTCCAACCACGAGTACAATTTACACTGCTCCCATTGGGAATCGAACACGGGTTGTCCGAACGTCGGTGGTCCAGTCGGGAGGTTTTCCCATCTAGGCTACCGAGGCCCCAACTCTGACTCTGTCTGATATCATTATTGATAACATTCTAAGATATATTTCCCATTTCAGCTTGTGATATTATCAGTCCATTTGAAACTTGGAACGTCTTTATTTTCTTGTCCCTTAACTCTCCATTACAAAGATGACTCAAAACTTTGTTTTTCAAATGTGCATATTAACTTCTTCCTGTGTGTTACCGGGGCCTTATTATGAGGGAAGTAAAGAATAGTGACACTATGACCTTCCAGGCATGTCGTAAGAGGCGACTAAGGAGGTTGATCGATGGCTTGACAAGCTGTCATTGTAAAAAGTAATGTTATGGAAACAGCGCCGTATATTTTAGAGCAGTGATCTCTGCAATATGTGCCACTTTGGCACGCAAGGTTTCTGTTTTTGAGATTGTGGTTCTACCCTTTGTGCCGTCTTCGGCTCGAAATTATAATAGATAGATAGATATATATTAACTTCGGTGATATTTGTTTCATTGTTAGAACATGGTTCACGGTGTTAGAGGCATCGCTTTCTTTGTTTCCCTTATCTCAACATTAGATGTCCTGTCACTTGATATTATCGATAACAATATAGTATATGACATAATATGGCTTAAATTACTTGTGGTTCTCTTCTGCCTCGAACATCTTATCTTGGTTAATGTGATTCTCTTCTAATCTCACATGATATGATTCTCTTGTGCCTCGAACATCTTATCTAAATTAATTCGATTTTTTTCCGCCTCAAACACCCGATCTTCCTTGATATGATTCTCTTCTCCCTATACATAACAACAGGCAGAATGAATTGAAAGAAGAGCAAAGAAAAGAAAAAAAAGAAAATAAATAACGAACAACTTATGCAAATTATGTAATGAAAGATCATCAGCAGGTCGAATAGTCCTTTGCAGAATGTTGCATTCACCACAGCCCGTCTGAAAGAATCTTTGTCTCTAGCCAGATCTCCAACAGGACGTTACATTCACCACAGCCCGTCTGAAAGAATCATTGTCTCTAGCCAGATCTCCAACAGAATGTTGCATTCATCACAGCCCGTCTGAAAGAATCATTGTCTCTAGCCAGATCTCCAACAGAATGTTGCATTCACCACAGCCTGTCTGAAAGAATCTTTGTCTCTAGCCAGATCTCCAACAGAATGTTGCATTCATCACAGCCCGTCTGAAAGAATCATTGTCTCTAGCCAGATCTCCAACAGAACATTGCATTCATCACAGCCTGTCTGAAAGAATCATTGTCTCTAGCCAGATCTCCAACAGAATGTTGCATTCATCACAGCCCGTCTGAAAGAATCATTGTCTCTAGCCAGATCTCCAACAGAATGTTGCATTCACCACAGCCTGTCTGAAAGAATCATTGTCTCTAGCCAGATCTCCAACAGAATGTTGCTTTCATCACAGCCCGTCTGAAAGAATCATTGTCTCTAGCCAGATCTCCAACAGAATGTTGCATTCACCACAGCCTGTCTGAAAGAATCTTTGTCTCTAGCCAGATCTCCAACAGAACATTGCATTCATCACAGCCCGTCTGAAAGAATCTTTGTCTCTAGCCAGATCTCCAACAGAACATTGCATTCATCACAGCCCGTCTGAAAGAATCTTTGTCTCTAGCCAGATCTCCAACAGAACATTGCATTCATCACAGCCCGTCTGAAAAAATTTTTGTCTCTAGCCAGATCTCCAACAGAATGTTGCATTCATCACAGCCTGTCTGAAAGAATCTTTGTCTCTAGTCAGATCTCCAACAGAACGTTGCATTCACCACAGCCCGTCTGAAAGAATCTTTGTCTCTAGCCAGATCTCAGACAGAACGTTGCATTCACCACAGCCCGTCTGAAAGAATATTTGTCTCTAGCCAGATCTCCAACAGAACGTTACATTCACCACAGCCCGTCTGAAAGAATCTCTGTCTCTAGCCAGATCTCCAACAGAACGTTACATTCACCACAGCTCGTCTGAAAGAATCTCTGTCTCTAGCCAGATCTCCAACAGAACGTTACATTCACCACAGCCCGTCTGAAAGAATCTATGTCTCTAGCCAGATCTCCCACAGAACGTTGCATTCACCACAGCCCGTCTGAAAGAATCACTGTCTCTAGCCAGATCTCCCACAGAACGTTGCATTCACCACAGCCCGTCTGAACGAATCTCTGTCCCTAGCCAGATATCCCGCTTCCTCTGCCGTCATATTCAAGGTCTCCTTGATGCCTTGAAACCACCTCAAATAATAAAATAAAAGATCACCAACTGAAATTTTAACATCTATGAAGGACCGAGTGATATGAGAGAGGTGATCGCCAACACCAACCGGCATGCCACGTGATGATGATGGCTCGTTTAAGACTGGGTGAACCTCTTGTCTTTAGTAGCGAATCAATTCAGTGGTGCAGATATGTTTACACCACTCGGAAAAAATGACAAATAATCAACAACAGAAAATAAACAAAGAACAATATATGGTTCGAAGCGAGATCGAACCCGTACTCAGTGGCACAGCGCCTTGCCACGAAAAGCCAAACGCTAGGGAACACTGCCAACTCGGCTAACTAGTCTTACTAGTCTAACTAATCCCCTTGTCTTTACTAGCCCATTTCACTAACAACTGGGTCATCGCAACCCCTATTTGATAGACAACCATCGTTTAAGAACATTACATAGAACATCATAACAATTACTTCACCTCGTGTCCTAGTTATTTTCAAAACAAACATAACAAAAACGGGAAGCACAACCTTTCAACGTCTCTCAAAATGAGTGTCTCTGGAGCTTCAAATATATCTTTTTTTTCTCCGATATTACTCGAAAATATGTCTTGTCCAAAATGTAGGTCATTTTGTAATGATTGATTACATTATCAGACATAATACGAAAACAGAAATTCTGCTCACGATGACAAACATGCAAACATTATCGCAGTAAATGTCTCGTCTGCACTCACTGTCGCCTGCAATCAATTATAATAATTAGATTCATTTTTTGTATAAAAAAATTTTTAAAAATTAGACCAAAACGTATAAATAACGACCAGAAGAAAATGATGCATTTTTAACAGCAAACAGACAATTACAAAAATGGTAATCATTTGTGGTCGTTTAAGTTATTATAAAACAAAGCGCAACAATTATCTATTGTTTTATCTACGTCATTCTAAGAATAAATGTTAACAATGATAGAGACACTATCCTTCCACTTGATGAACCACAATTAAGACAGTTTCTGACTATACCTGTTGAGACAGATTTAATTAACGATCAATGGCTCTATTTCCTGAGTTATTTCACTGTTTTGCTAACACTTCAAACAGTTGTCTCCCTTTGTATGTGAATACCGTAAACGCTGTGTTTACTTGTTTAGATTTCACTAAATAATCAAAGGAAAAGAAGAATACTTATCCAAACAATATATCGAAATAGTGTTACTTCTTGGATATAAACCATGATCTTACATCTGGGGTAGTGATCATTATCACTCACAACTCTAGTCTCGTTACACTGACAGATCTCAGCATAGAACCCAAAATCCGTAGTACTAGCAAAGTTTTGTGAAATAATTTAACACAGCTAGTTGGTTTTATTTTATAATTAAAGCCATATTTATTGAATGTCAGATTGGTAATTGCGTACTTCAGTGAGCAATAGCACAACATAACGAGCAGGTTTTTACTGTTCAGAAATGTAAACTGATGTGATACGATTGTGGGTCCCGTTCATCAAGTTTGGCTTCAATGTGTGTTTTTTTCTTTCTATGGAACTGTGATTGATAGAAAGGGGGAAAGGATAAAATAAGAAAAAAATTGGAAGACAACACATTCTAATTTACAGATTTTTGCTTCACCAACTCTTCGCAGGTGTTAGAAGACACCGATGAAAGTTGATGGTAGCGGAGAACTGTTCCTCAACATTCCATAGTGGTATAGGGATGAGAGAGGTGAGAAATGAAGGAATAAATTAAGGAAGGAAGGAAGGCCGGAAGGATGATTTTACCGTTTTGCATATTGTCATTGGGATGTTACTGCTGTTACGATCATAATCACTGTACATCGAACGAATTCATAGGTGCTCCGATATCCCCCTCGATAATCTCGGGAAATTTGAGGAGAATCCTGGCCCACATGCACGAACTCCGTAGCATGGCTGGGATCCACTGTGTGGGTGGCTTTTTGCTGACAATTGTGCCCGTGCAGCGGTCATATTTATGACCTTTTTTTTAAAATTGTAATTTCAACAGCCACGGGTGCTGTGACGTGTGTGTATGCACTCGGGACCTCTTGCTTATTGCCGTTATCCGAGAGGGCTAAAAACTGATCTCACCACCCAAGAGATCAGCAGAGGGTAACGTCACGAAGGAACAACGGATTAGTTTTCCATTTCTTGAAACATGGCCACGCCTGTAGTGTGCTTGAACCCTGTTACTTCCTGTCCTGAGGTCATCGTCTTACCACTATACCACCCAGCCCCCTGTGTCTTTGGGAACAGTGAATAAAGAAGAAATAAAACGTCACGTGACCGCTCACGGAACGCTCCATCATTACAATATGGTTCTCATCACCATTGAGTGCCGTCTCCGCATTGAAGATTAGGTACCATGGAGCGCTATACCGCCTTTTTCTTGCTTTGATAGCGCAGGTGGTTATAGGCTGATTTGTCCATCTTTTGACGTTACTCGTCCATTTTAGTCTCGGTCTGACTATGCATCTTTTATCCTGTATTTTCCCTCCCAATATTATTCTTAGTATGCTGCTGTGTCATTTAACAATCCCCAAAAATTTCATTTGTTTCGTTTGAATTGTGTGTGTGATTAGTTCCTATAATTTTCGACCATCTTCAAATATTTTTCGTATTATGGTCAGCAATACGCCAAAGTAAAAAGTGCAGGGCTTTTCTATTCTGATCTCATCCACAGTGTTCTCTGTTATTTGCTGACACCATTCTATCTTCCGACAATCTAAACACAGTTACATCAATCATTGACATTATGACGGAACAAGGCATGATAGCTTCACAACAGATTCAGAGCGGATAATCCTATTTTTTAATTTGAGGCTGGAAATATTAATCTCAACCTTAATGCGAGCGTCAATAAACAAAGTGAAGATGAAATGTATGCCTTTTTTATTGTTAGTGGACTCATTCAATAGGGTTTCGTTCTTTTTGAAAAAAAAACTCAAACAAATTCAAGAATTCCATGACAGAAATAAAGAACTAAAGTGTGCGCCTGTGATGTGTGTCTGTGATATTATTATGAATATCGGAGATTAGCAAAACAAAAATATGCGTCTCTTGAGTTCTGTGAGTAGATACGGTCACTAAGTAATGGGCTTTCTGCAGCTTGTTCTGTTTACGAAGATCGTGGCAACGGTAACAGAACTAAAAAGAAAATGACCGTCATTTCTGCGAATGTAACAGTAAAGTAAATGGTAAAATCTACCAAAACCGTGTGATTATCAGAGAGGTTCAGTTAATATGCGAGGGCATTTTGTCTGGCTACGTTCCTTATAAAATATCTAATCACTTGGTTGTACAAATATATAAGCACCTGTCTTTTACCAGTACATTAAAGTCCAATTAATAAATGTATGTTATACCATGTGAGCTAAAAAGTCTGATTATATTGGATGTGTACTTCAACGCTTTTATAAACATACAAACTATAACCAATGTTAGCTGAAGTTTCATAAACGTACAAAAACACGAGCTGATCATTCTTATACTTCATCATAAAAGTACAAAAACACGAGCTGATCATTCTTATACTTCATCATAAAAGTACAAAAGCACGAGCTGATCATTCTTATACATCATCATAAAAGTACAAACTACGATTTATTATTTTCAACATTACCACTAAAGTACAAGTTACGAGTTAATATACCGTATAGAATACAATATACCAAAAGCTACTAATAACCAAAATTTAATTAGCGCTTATACAAATTACCATAACAGTACAATTATACTTGATAATTTACCCCCACTACAAAAAATGATAGACATAATAGTAAAAGAAAGCAACAAGAAAAGTCTCAGCCTGAATAGTAAGAAAACAGAAGTAATGGTCATATCGAAGAAACAATCATCACCAGCATGCAGCATAAAAATAAACAGGACAAATTTGAAACAAGTGCAACGCGTCAAATACCTGGGCACAATAATAACATCGGATGGAAGATGCACCACGGAAATAAAAAGCAGAATAGCTCAGACCAAAATAGCATTTCAGAAAATGAGAAAAATCGTATGCAACAAATCTATGTCATTAGAAACGAGAAATAAAGTTCATCTGTGCTATTGAGTTATTGAGTTATTTGCGGGTCATCATCATTGCACTCTGAACATGTCCATAGGTGCTCAGATCCCCTCCTCAGCAATTCCCTCAGTGTCCAGCGACTGACGACTCCAGTTCTATGTTGGTTGATAAGTCTTCTTACACGGCCACCAAGTTTCTCCTTTCTGGCTGTGCCCATCTTAACTCCCATTTCCATCATCCGAAGAAGCGACGTTGATCTGTGTTTGTTGAAGTCCCGTGCTCTTCCCACATCTCGGAGTGCATTGATGATGTCCGCCCGATCCATCGGTTGCCCGTCCTCAACGACAGCGCAGCTAGCCAACCTGTCCGCTCTCTCATCGGTGCTATATAGGTTTATGTGCTAGACTTGGTTCATTTCTTGGTGTTTTTCCGTGAAGCCATGACTCTTATCTTAATGTGTTTCTGTGCTAGTCATGGCTCATATCTTGGTGTGTTTCTGTGCTAGCCATGGCATCTAAGGGCAGAATCCCCCTACAGAAAATACAAGGAAGATTTGGGACAATCAAAGGCTAAGGAAAGCAAACCTGAATAAAATGCTGGCTGAAATCGGATGCACTGTACCTCTGGCGCAGAACACAGTGCAACGTATTAACGGGTGTTCAGTCAGAGTGGATCTGGCGGACTCTAATTGTGATGTTCTGTCTGTGGGGGCGATCAACACACTTAACCTGACAGATGACTTCATGTGGGAGTCTGGAATCCTACTCTGATTGAGTCCTGATCGCTGAGAGAGAGAGAGAGAGAGGGGGGGGGGTGCTATATAGAACCAATTCTGACCTATGGAAGCGAATCATGGACAGTAGACAAACAAATGAAAAGACGATTAGAGGCCAGAGAAATGAGATTTCTCAGAAGAATGTTGAAAGTTCCCTGGACAGCTAAAAAGACCAATGAGGAAGTTCTCAAAGAGGCCAACACAAAAAGGCGGCTCCTAAAAAACGACAGAAAGAAACAATCAACATTTTTCGGGCACATCATGAGAAGAGGAAAGTTGGAAATACTTGGTTACAACTGGTAAAATAAAAGGAAAGAGAGATCGTGGACGACAAAGAGAGAAAATACTGGATAGCTTGGTGTCATGGGTTGGAAAACAAACAAACAGAACTGATACGATGCACTGTAGATAGAAGATTGTGGAAGGACATGATCGCCTACGCTAATCGGTATGGCACATGATGATGATGAATTTACCCCCAAATTTCATCATACAAGTTACAATTCTACATGATAATTTTCTCAGATTTTTTCACTGAAAGTACAAAAACACTAAATTATTTTTTTCCAAGCAGCAAAAATATAACACTGGCCATCATAGTTTGACCTGCTGACTCCACAAATGATCCTAATTTTCTCTTATTTTAGCTCAAGCTTTTGAGATAAGAAACATATGCCATATTGCCAAACTTGCCCGTCAAAGATATGTTATAATATGTCAATGTAGTGTTTAAATTAACAGCTTTTTTTAAGCATGAAGGGTACATAATGACAATTGAAAAAAAAAAGTGCTCGACATGAACATTTACAAATTTCATATGAAAATCATAAGTTTATTCCAGTCATTTGACGTACAAGAAGGGTTATTCTGTGAGAATTTTGAGAGTTGAGGCTGCCAAGACAATACCACATAAGATTCCACCAATATTCTGCCATCATGTGTGCCTCCCATCTGCTTTGATATTTTTTTTCTGCGACCATGTTGTCATTCAGACTAGGATTCCGGACTGTCTTATGAAGGCAACTGGTTGTTTCAATGATTCGGTTGTCCCGTAGTTTCTCTTCTTGCGAGGTGGGCATAGGCCACATTGACCTCCTCATGTGTGTGCGTACGAGGGCAATATTGTAGAACGTGTTTTGTTGTCATGTCATCAGGGTTACAGTGTTTAGTGAACGTGCTTTCTCATTCTGTTGCAGCCAGTGCTTAGGCGAAGTATGATGCCTTGATTCCTCCTTGATAGTTGGAGGCATCCTACACTTTCCCTATATTTTGGGTGTTCTTGTTTCCATTTTTCATGATAATGACCTTTGATGATGGATTTGGCCTCATCGTAGCTAACCAAATGATTCTCTTGTGTTAATCTCTACCTTCATATATGGCTTTCATTGTTTTGTGAAATCTTTCACCTTACTCTCCGCTTAAGTCCTCAAGGTTCTCTAGAAAGTGATCGAAGTGATTGTGCAGATAATGGACTCTATTACTCCTATTACAGCCAAACCTGCTTTGAAATGAAAGAGCATAACTTCTACTACTTGCGTGAGGTTGCCTGCCTTCTTGTTTCAAGAAAGCTTTTCACGACAAGATCAAATGAAGACCAGGAACATGATTCGACTACATTCATTGATGCCTCGGGGATCTTTTGTTGGTAGTCTGATCTTTGAGTGATAGAAGAACCTACCTTCCGTTTTAACATAGTAAGTCCAGGTAGCTCATGCTCTATGCATTCAATGCACGAACCATCTTTATCCAAATCCTTTACATAATTATTTCAACAAGCCCATTTTATATTTAATTGTAGCAGTTTTTTTTCCAGACGTTCACCAATGGCTACTAAATGAATTGATAGACCTCTTCATCACCTGTCCTTGGAAGGACGTTAAGGGTACAGATGCGGTGTGTTGTGGTTTGCAGTAGAACTATGATATTATGGCAGTAATGTTCTATTTCGTGCTACCAAATGTTAACTAATTATTTTTCACGCAAACACCAAATATTCCCTCTGAGGCCAGTCTTTTCTTTGTCCAATGTTCATGTTTGGATCTACTATACTATGAGCACAAAAAGCAAAGATACCTTCTGTAGCAATTTTACGGACTGAATAGAAAATTAACCGATTTCAAGTCTACACAGATCAATTATTGATGTTCTTATCAATGTATCTTTCCCAAGAATAAAGTGATGATCTTGTACGTTTCTTTCACATTGGCGGAGTGATCGATTGGACTAGAACCATATCTGTTGCCATTTATTTAAAGTCGTACATTTTTAGCAACGTTGTGAACTGTTGATGACGAGACAACACTTACGTGGCTTGTATTCTGAAAGACCAATTTTCTTCACACGATTTTCAATGTCACTACAGAACACTAGTTGATGTATGATCTGAGTGCGGAACAGGTCTCCTGAAGGTAGACCAGGGTAAAACAAGTAGTCACGATTACTTCCCTTGATGCCATTGATATTAATAAAACAAGTTGTCACGATTACTTCCCTTGATGCCATTGATATTAATAAAACAAGTTGTCACGATTACTTCCCTTGATGCCATTGATATTAATCAAACAAGTTGTCACGATTACCTCCCTTAATGCCACTGATATTAATAAAACAAGTTGTCACGATTACTTCCCTTGATGCCATTGATATTAATAGAATAAGTTGTCACGATTACTTCTCTTGATGCCATTGATATTAATAAAACAAGTTGTCACAATTACCTCCCATAATGCCACTGATATTAATAAAACAAGTTGTCACGATTACCTCCCTTAACGCCACTGATATTAATAAAACAAGTTGTCACGATTACTTCCCTTGATGCCATTGATATTAATAAAACAAGTTGTCACGATTACTTCCCTTGATGCCATTGATATTAATAAAACAAGTTGTCACGATTACTTCTCTTGATGCCATTGATATTAATAAAACAAGTTGTCACGATTACTTCCCTTGATGCCACTGACATTAATAGAACAAGTTGTCACGATTACTTCCCTTGATGCCATAGATATTAATAAAACAAGTTGTCACGATTACTTCCCTTGATGCCATAGATATTAATAAAACAAGTTGTCACGATTACTTCCCTTGATGCCATAGATATTAATAGAACACGTTGTCACGATTACTTCCCTTGATGCCATTGATATTAATAAAACAAGGTGTCACGTTTTTTTCACTTGATGCCATTGATATTAATAAAACAAGTTGTCACGATTACTTCCCTTGATGCCATAGATATTAATAGAACACGTTGTCACGATTACTTCCCTTGATGCCATAGATATTAATAGAACACGTTGTCACGATTACTTCCCTTGATGCCATTGATATTAATAAAACAAGTTGTCACGTTTACTTCCCTTGATGCCATTGATATTAATAAAATAATTTGTCACGATTACTTCCCTTAATACCACTGATATTAATAAAACAAGTTCTCACGTTTACCTCCCTTAATGCCACTGATATTAATAAAACAAGTTCTCACGTTTACCTCCCTTAATGCCACTGATATTAATAAAACAAGTTGTCACGATTACCTCCCTTAATGCCATTGATATTAATAAAACAAAAACAGTCATAGAGGTAATCTTTCGGTTCTGCCCAAACCATACAAACGGAAACCTATCCACGGATACTCCAAATTTCTGACAGCTTCGGTTTTCCATTTGTCGTCCACTCGCGCGAATGCTCATTACATGTTCTGCCTACGGTGTGAGGGAGCCCATGGCTTATCTTGATCCCCAAGCAGGACACAAAAATAACTTACATACGCACTTTTTACAAACTCAGAAATATGTTTCCAACTTTCAGTGTGTGCTCCTCACAAATAGAAATTAATTCGTCGGGATGATTCAAGCAGTCCTGTTTTGTAAAAATGAAATGAAACGAGTGCGAATATACGCATAGATTTCATCAATACAACCATAGATAAGACAATAGAGCGGTTCCGTTCTACCAATTCAATTCTCTGAATCAGCATCGTAAATAAGCCCAGGAACAGGTATAAATACCGAGGTACTAAGAAAATAGTTTTTTTTTTTTTATTGGCCTGTGTATTCAATGCTATAATCTATACAATTTGTGTTAATATCTATTGAGAACACATTAACTAATGTGTCCATTAAATTATTAGTTTAATCTGTTCATGTTACGTAATTATTTTTATCTGCTTAATGTACACAATCTAAGAGACTCGTTAACACGAACACACACGCTGATAAAGGATAATAATGCGCATATTCAGGTTAATAATTGCAAACCAGGTCAGCGAGAAACAGAATGCATTGAAACATGATTGGTAGAGAGAGTTAGAGAAATCTGGCAAATAATGTATGAACTCACAGATCTTGATGCATGTTAGATAAAGAACGATCATTTGATGATACAATAATAACAATGTATTCTGTAATATAATGTTTGCAGTTGTTCTGATGAAGTTTGCTGCATCTGCTCCGTTTCGTCATACTTGTCTCCTGCTGGTATTTAGTCGTAAAATTCGATTCCCGCCCGAAGCAGTGTGGGTTGTAATCGTGAGGAATGTCGCCTCGCATCAATGCTTGATGCGACACTATCCAGAAGTCTCCGAACACTTTTGGATAGGCGGCCGAGCACATATGGGTTAAAAATCTTGTGCTAAGACACTGATTCAAGTCATGCACTTTACCTTCGTTGATACATTTTCTACCATAATTGGACCAACTTGTCTCATTTGTAGAGATTAGAAATTTTTATTTGTATCGTTCTATTTGTAATCAGTTAAAAAAAAAAACAGCATTCATGTTTTATTAATGTATGGTTTATTTTACGGACTTATGTGCATATTTTACTAATTAATTATTTGTTTCAAATTAGTAGGTTATTAAGTTATTGAACTACTCAATGGCATATATAACACTGGACACATACCCGAAGATCTGCTAAAATCTATCTTTGTAGCCATACCGAAGAAGTCAGGCGCCACTGATTGTGAAGGCCATCGCACTATTAGTCTCATGAGCCATATGACGAAAACATTACTAAGCATAATCATGAGACGTGTAAGGAACAAAATAAAACCAGAAATAAGTGAGGAACAATCTGGATTTGTGGAACGAAAGGACACCAATAATGCAATATACATCTAAAGAGCATTGATAGAAAGATCTACAGAGGTAAAGAAAGATCTATATATGTGCTTTATAGACTACACAAAAGCATTTGACAAAGTAAAGCATGTAGAAATAATCAATATGCTGGAAAAATTAAACATTGATGGAAAGGATCTGCGAATCATAAAAAAAAACAACTTCAACTTATAAAACAAGGAGTCAGACATGGCTGTGTTCTGTCGCCGGATTTGTTTTCACCTTACAGCGAACATATTATGAGATCAATAGTAGACAAAAAAGGATTTGAAGTCAACGGTCACAACATAAATAATTTGCGATATGCGGATGATACAGTCTTAATAGAAGAGACAAAGAATGAACTACAAGAAATGATAGACATAATAGTAAAAGAAAGCAACAAGAAAGGTCTCAGTCTGAATATTAAAAAAACAGAAGTAATGGTCATATCGAAGAAACAATCATCACCATCATGCAGCATAAAAATAAACAGGACAAATTTGAAACAAGTGCAACGCGTCAAATACTTGGGCACAATAATAACATTGGATGGAAGATACACCACGGAAATAAAAAGCAGAATAGCTCAGGCTAAAATAGCATTTCAGAAAATGAAAAATATCTTATGCAACAAATCTATGTCAATAGAAATGAGAAAGAGAGTTCATCGGTAATATATAGAACCAATTCTGACCTATGGAAGCGAATCATGGACAAACAAATTAAAAGACGATTAGAGGCCACAGAGATGGGATTTCTGAGAAGAAGTGTGAAAGTTCCTTGGACAGCTAAAAGAACCAATGAGGAAGTTCTCAAAAAGGCCAACACCAAAAGGCAGCTCCTAAAAATCATCAGAAAGAAACAATCAACATTTTTCGGGCACATCATGAGAAGAGGAAAGTTGGAATACTTGGTTACAATTGGCAAAATAAAAGGAAAAAGAGATCCCGGGCGACAAAGAGAGAAAATACTCGATAGCTTGGTGTCATGACATGTAAAACGGACAACAACAGAACTGATACGATGCACTGTAGATAGAAGATAGTGGAAGGACATGATCGCCTACGCCAACCGGTATGGCACATGATGATTAAGTTATTTGCGAGTCATCATCATTGCACTCCGAACATGTCCTTAGAGACTCAGATCCCCTCTCCAGTAAGTGCCGCAGTGTCCAGCGACTGACAATTCCAGTTATGTGTTGCCTGATAATTCCTTTTATATGCCCACTAAGTTTATCGTTGTTTATAGCTGTGCTCATCTTAACTCCCATCTCTTTCTTCCGAAGGTGTAACGTGGACTCATGGATATTGAATTACTATGCCCTTCCCACATCTCGAAGGGTATTGATGGAGTCCGCCAGATACATTGGTTAACCGTCTTCGGGGACAGCACAGCTAGCCAACCTTTCGGCTCTTTCTTTTATCCGTACCCCCGCATGTCCAGGGACATAGTCAAAGGTGACTCTACATATTGATGACTTCTGTAATGAGTGTTCATTGCTTGCGTACAAAGCCCGCCTCCCCTTTTCTTATCACGCTTATCGAATCACTCAGTATGCAGACAGGGGTGTAGTTTGTGACTCTAACCAGATGAATGACCTCGTCACTGCCATCACCTCCATCGTCATGGTACTCGTAGTCATAACGTATGCACCACTGTCTACTTTGACTATTCTGCTTGTCGAACGTTCTGTAAATGACCATGCACTTCTTTGGTGTTGTATTAGGAATCCGTCTGTATAGATGACTGCGTCTTCCTCGTCGGTGTTATTCCAGATTAACGCGTTGACCTCTGTATCGACCTCGAAGGATTCTGCTCTTTATATTTCCTATATTTCGGGTGTGACAATACATGTGATAGTGTCCCTGAATGGTGTAGGCACCGGTATCAACTCCACGCCAGTGTTGATATTGGTAATCCAACAGACCTGTTTGATGACATCTTCTGCTCGATCCACCCATGATTTGCCTCTTTTTAGCATGTCATCTTTCCCTGTGTTGAGCTCTTAGTACAATGGATGCTCTTTATCTGCACTTATCTTCAGGTATGCTCGTGCCCTCCAGATCTTGATCCTGTCATCCATGGTTGGAAAATCAAGAAGATACATCATTGCTACACAGGAAGTGTCCCTCGTACACCCCAAGATAATGTACATAGCTTAATTCTGTATTTTCTCCAGCTTGTCAATTTGCGTCGTGCTGACAGTACGAATTGCTAGGGCATACTCGATTGGTGCAAGGACTAATCCCTGGAACAGAAGAGTAAGCAGCATCTGCTCGATGTTGGCAGTTGCCATGACCTTCAAGGCTGCTAATCCTTTGCGGGATTTTGTTATCACATGGTCGACGTGGTCCCGAAAACACAGGATGCGATGAAACTTAACTCCGAGGTATATCATTGCCCTGTCTCTCGTTATATCGTAAGTCCCCATTTGTACCACCGGTGTTGCCGTGTTAACGATATAATTGTTAAGTGAGAACCATGCAACTGATGCTTTATTAGGATTAATCAATGCACCTGATACTCCACACCAGGAAAAGATGTGATCGAAATCGTTTTGCAGTGTGGAGACGACTTAACGTCTGTTTCTTCCCTGTCGATACCAGAATGTCATCACCAAAAGTTATAGTTCTTTCCTTCTCATCAAGCTGTTGTTCCGTGATCGTTATTGTGTACATCTTATATAGAACAGGTGACAATGGTGAACATTGTGGCAGTGCTGGACAAATGGATGTAGTCTCGTGTGACCAGCTTTCACAACTGAGTATCACCTTCTTCTGAAACAGTGTTGCAGCGATCCATCTAATGAGGAACGGGTGCACCGCCAGTTTGAGGAGCATGTGCATGAGGTATTCAAACGGTACTCTGTTGTATGCATCTTCCAGATCTATAGCAGCAGCACCTGTTTCTCTCGTCTGTGGAAGCCTTCGAAGACGTTATAGGCGAAGACTGCCGCATTGAACCATGTCTCTTTGTTATATCTATAAACTCCGAATATATGTGGGAATGCGCGTATCCCTTTCAAGGTGACAGGTGAGTATATTGGAAACTATGTTCTCCAGTAGCTTGTAAGCAGTGTTCTGCGTCATGATGATTCTGTAGGCACCGATCTGATAATGGTCCTCGTTTGGCTTCGGTAGCGGTAGTAAGTAGCTGTGTAGCTCCACTTCTTAATCTAGCCGCTCTGAATGCTGACATTAAATTCATTCCACGAGTGTTTTCAAGTCGTTGTCAGTTAAATCGCCAATGTTGTACCAAACACCATCTGGATCTGGAGCAGTGTTGTGTGACCTTTTAAGGTTGTGCAAATGTTATCGATTGTGATCGTGAGGTCTTCTCCCAGCATTACAGCTCATACAATTATGAGAGTGACCCTGTATCCTCATTCTTACAGCCTCATTTCTTAAGACAGTCTGCTCACTTTAGCGGGCATGTAGAGTCTTCCACTTACTCTCATAAAATGTGTGCCTTATCTGGCCTGTGCTCTGAAAGTATGGTATGCCTATCTGTCGTTTAATGCCATTCATGCTCTGGTGAAGGTGCAAGAATGTCGCTAGTCATTTTTCTAAACTCACTTTTTTGCAGAAATCATCCCACTTGGCATCCTTAGCCTGCTTAGTATATAATCTAATATGCATCATTGTATGGTTGACCTCTTCTTTCACACGCTCCATGAGCTTAGGTTGTGTTCTTCCATTCTTTCTGGCTTTCTGCCATGTCTTTACCGTTTTTATCTTGTTCAGCCAAGCTTTCTCAGCTTCTTCGTTCCGCCAGGGCGGCTACGTCCATTCTCCTGCCTCCTGCGAGGGGCACCCTGTTTGCTGTGTCTGGTTTGTCAATAACATCCTGATCTATACTTTCATAATAGAATGTGTTGAGTTTCTTTTTCTGGCTCTTTCTGCTCTTCTCAATTACAATGACATAAACAAGTGATCACTTCCAGTACACTCCAACTGCACACAGGTGCGAAGGTGGAAGACACCATTGACAGGTCGTTGAGAGTGCTAGGTCTATCAGGGTCCTCTGTTCGAGTAGTCATTCAGGTTGCCATTCCATCATTCAAGCACACTAAATTGAATCGACACTAGTGCGATCTCTAGGTCTTCTCCCTGCTTGATGGTTATGATGTTTCCCCACTGGTTTCCTCTAGCATTAAATTCTCCGCAGAAAGTGTCGTTCTCCTCCTCCAACCTCGAAGAGTTTCTGCCATTGTTGTGTGCCTACCTTCCCATCAATGGCATATACTACCTTCCCATCAATGGCATATGCTACCTTCCCATCAATGGCATATACTACCTTCCCATCAATGGCATATACTACCTTCCCATTAACGGCATATACTACCTTCCCATCAATGGCATATACTACCTTCCCATCAATGGCATATACTACCTTCCCATCAATGGCATATACTACCTTCCCATTAATGGCATATACTACCTTCCCATTAATGGCATATACTACCTTCCCATTAATGGCATATACTACCTTCCCATTAATGGCATATACTACCTTCCCATTAATGGCATATACTACCTTCCCATTAATGGCATATACTACCTTCCCATTAATGGCATATACTACCTTCCCATCAATGGCATATACTACCTTCCCATCAATGGCATATACTACCTTCCCATTAATGGCATATACTACCTTCCCATTAATGGCATATACTACCTGCCCATTAATGGCATATACTACCTTCCCATTAATAGCATATACAACTAACAGCTATGAATTGGTGTCGGCACCCTAACCGTATGTATCTTCAGTTCTTCACTGCCCCACGCGTACATATCAACCTCAGCTGCCACCATGTTGTTTCGCAGAAGTATGGTCTGTCCAAGGTGTCATCTATTGTATAAACAGTGAAATCCAGGAGCAATATCTATCATATCACCAAAGAAGTGTTTCTGGCAAAATCCGTATATCGGCGCCGCACAGTAGCTTATCAAGAATGGGCCATCCGCCGATGATGGTCTAAACCCACGTGCACTAACTCGGTCGCACGGTCCAAAACCCGTTCCCACGTTAAAAACTGGCTAACCGTGGTCATACATTTCCTCAGCACGTGAGGAAAAACCTTGAACTTGGTATATTCCGCCGGAAAATCCTCATTCGAATATAACCTCTCGCCAAACCGGCAAAAAGAATACAGCAATCTCATGAAACCAGAAGTAGGAGTATATTCCAACTGTAGAATGTATGTCAGGTTATAGAATCTGAAAATCTGAAGCGAAAGTTATAAAAACAATGACAATAGGAAATGCTATTTCAACAACAGTTCCTTGTTGCCAAGGAAACAGAAGAACGACTTATAAGATCACGTTCTATCTATTTTTAACCAAACATAAAAAAGTAGAGCCAATTGGCGGCCGCCCTATTTTGTGCTTCCGGTAAGAATCATTGCGCTATACCTTTATTTTAAAAAAACTAGAACAAAACTGTAGGAGATGTTCATTGACAGGAAAACCGTGTTTTCTCATACCTTATCATGTGCATAACTAGGAAAGCATGATGTGATTATAATTATGATAATTTAAGGCAATACCTGAAGGAGCTATTTTACATAGCGCAAATTGTAGTAAAATTTATGTCGCTAATTACAAGGTTAAAGGTCAACCTAAATTTCGGTCTTACGTCATGGACTTCTCAAGTTTAGAACCCACCATCCGCCACTGATGACTTCTCAAGTTTAGAAGCCACCATCCGCCACTGATGACTTCTCAAGTTTAGAACCCACCATCCGCCACTGATGACTTCTCAAGTTTAGAACCCACCATCCGCCACTGATGACTTCTCAAGTTTAGAACCCACCATCCGCCACTGATGACTTCTCAAGTTTAGAACCCACCATCCGCCACTGATGTCGAATTAGTTTTATTGTTGATTCCCTTCTTACCTGATTGTTAACGAATGTCGCATTTCATTTTTTTATATTGTCTTCTACCAGATCGGTAACAACTGTAGCATTTTTTTCCTCTCCGACTTCGTTAGTTATTACAATATTTTCAAATGTTTCTTCTTGTCACACAATGACTAAAGACGTTATACTGTTATTCCTAATACCATTTAAAAGATTATTAATTGAATATGTCTTCGTTAACCAGCTTAGCTATCTATATAATACTTGCAAGACTCATCTATAAAATAGTTCAGCTGCCTCCAACAATATTCTTTATACCATTGGCATCTGGAAATTTTAAAAATGGGAAATGAATGAGTAGGGTTCTTGAGAACGTCAGGAGCGTAGTAGCATGGCACTCACAAGACAATAACATGAATCAGGGTTCGATTCCAGAATGACACTATCTAATCAAGCTAATTTTAAATTAATGAGACCAAGCTTAGCTGATCTGTGGGAAGGGACTGTCAGCAATAAAAAGCTTTGACCCTTCACTTTCATCTGATTAAAACCTGTACTGTTAAATTAGGACATCACTCTCTTTGGCTATTATACACATCTGTTATTGAATATTCTGTACCCTAATATTAAAATTAGCATTTTATATATAATAGAAATAATTGTTATTATAATAACTCCTCAGGAATACCAATGATTATCACGGGTATTTGGGCTGGAATGATGCATCACTTCTATAAGGAGAACTGCTGGGTTGGATTTGCTCAGAGTCCGTTCGTCTTTATTCTGGCTGTGCCTATTATGCTGGGCTTAGTAGTAAGTTAGATAAGTTTGTGATGTTGAGTTGACGCTAGTGTTCAGTGGTCCGTGTCTGTCATGTTGTCTATGTTTTACTCTTCCATGTTGTCTTTACTTGACTCTTCCATGTATGTCTGTGTTTTTGGAATGTAAAGTTATGCCAGTGTCTGCACGTATGCTTATAATTAATTGAACTGATGTTCGTGTGTGTATGATGTGTGTGAGTACATGAATGCAGTTTAATTGTTATATATTTAAGCTTATCAATAAATAACAAAACATATTTTGCCCTATCTTACTATCTTGTCTTTAAAAGTATCATTTCGTTCTCGTCCTTCTATTGCTATGTCCCTTTCTCCGAACCATTTCTTTATTTCTTTCTCATTTTCTACATCTCCTTTTCTTTTTAGGATTTTTTTTTCCCCTCTTTCATGTTATCTCCTCCACAGTAGTCATCAGTAGCGTGGTGGTTAGCGTGATGGCATGGTTTTAAATTAACGTGAGCTCAATCCCAGTTTTAACAATTTCTGGTCGCCCCGGAAGAAATAGATCAAGGCCACCTGGTTTATGGTATTCTGTAAAGTAATAAAGATCACTCTCTCCAAATGTTGTGACCTAATATGATGAAGCTTAACACTGTACCCACCATGCTTTCTATGAGACACCGTTTACAATGTTACAATTCTTTATATATTTTCAATCTTTGAGGACATGCCAGATAGTAACTGTGAGACTTTGAACTTGAGACTAATACAATTAAGGTGACTTAAGGAACCTCTCGAGTGTCAACGGAACAACTGGTGTCTGTGATCGGCAAGAAAGTGAATGGGAAAACACCCATATCGAGGTAGTCTTGCCAAAGGTTTTTTTAATAACGAAACTTTCGCTTTTTGATGTAATTTGACTTTAATTTTACTGAACACATTGTTAAGCTGAAGTGTTTTAATATTTCACTAAATCGATTCTCCTTAGAAATATCTGTAATATCAACTTGCTAAAGGACTTCTTCCTCTACCTTTTAGCTCCCAGTGGATCATAGGTCTTCAACAAACACTTTCCAAGTCGTTCTGTTTTTTGCAATTCTTTTAAGATCATTCCATGTCTTCCCCATCATCTTCATCTCTGCTTCGATCTGTCTTCTCCAAGAATTCCTTGGTCTTCCTCTTTGTCTTTTCCCCTGGGGATTCCAAAAAAGGGCCTGTTGTGTAATACTCTCAGTTGGCTTCCGTAGTGTGTCCCCTATCCATCGCCATCGTCTTCGCTGTATTTCTGTATCCACTGGTATTTGACCGGTACATTTCCATAATTCCACGTTAGTGACTTTGTCCTGCCATTTCCATCCCTTTAATCTGCGTAAGCATCCATTAATGAAAGTCTGTACCTTCGTGATTGTCAATTTTGTTATTCTCCATGTTTCACAGCCATATAATAGGACCGACTTAACATTTCAGTTGAAAATTTTTATTTTTGTATTTAACCTAATTTCTTTGGATTTCCATATGTTTCCCAGTGCGATGAAAGCTCCTCTTGCTTTTGATATCCTTATTTTGGTATCATTTTCTGTTCCTCCCTCTTTATCTATATTACTGCCCAGATATATGTAAGATTGTACGTCTAGTAGAGGTATTTCTCCTAGTTTTATTTGGTTATTGCCAACTGCATTAACTCTCATAATGTTTGTCTTATCTCTATTAATCTTTAGTCCTAGCTGTTGTGATCTCTCATCAAGTATGCTCATTTTATCCTGCATCTGTTGATGGCTGTGTGATAGGAGAGCTATGTCATCAGCAAAGTCTAAATCATCAAGTTGTTTGGAAAAAAGGACTTACTTTAGATAAATATTTTACGTAACAATATATGAAGCTGTAGTCTGTGATAAGAAAGTGCAAGTTATGGCACAAAGTGGGAGGTAAATATGAGTTTATGGCACAAATAGGAGGTAAATATGAGTTTATGGCACAAAGTGGGAGGTAAATATGAGTTTATGACACAAAGTGGGAGGTAAATATGAGTTTATGGCACAAATAGGAGGTAAATATGAGTTTATGGCACAAAGTGGGAGGTAAATATGAGTTTATGACACAAAGTGGGAGGTAAATATGAGTTCATGACACAAAGTGGGAGGTAAATATGAGTTTATGACACAAAGTTGGAGGTAAATATGAGTTTATGGCACAAATAGGAGGTAAATATGAGTTCATGACACAAAGTGGGAGGTAAATATGAGTTTATGACACAACGTGGGAGGTAAATATGAGTTTATGGCACAAATAGGAGGTAAATATGAGTTCATGACACAAATGGAGGTAAATATGAGTTTATGACACAAAGTAGGAGGTAAATATGAGTTCATGACACAAAGTGGGAGGTAAATATGAGTTTATGACACAAAGTTGGAGGTAAATATGAGTTTATGGCACAAATAGGAGGTAAATATGAGTTCATGACACAAAGTGGGAGGTAAATATGAGTTTATGACACAACGTGGGAGGTAAATATGAGTTTATGGCACAAATAGGAGGTAAATATGAGTTCATGACACAAAGTGGGAGGTAAATATGAGTTTATGACACAAAGTAGGAGGTAAATATGAGTTCATGACACAAAGTAGGAGGTAAATATATTAGATATTGAGTTATTGAGTTATTTGTGGGTCATCATCATTGCACTCGGAACATGTCCGTAGGTGCTCAGATCCCCTCCTCAGCAATTCCCTCAGTGTCCAGCGACTGACGACTCCAGTTCTATGTTGGTTGATAAGTCTTCTTACACGGCCACTAAGTTTCTCATTTCTGGCCGTGCCCATCTTAACTCCCATTTCCATCATCCGAAGAAGTGACGTGGATCTGTGTTTGTCGAAGTCCTGTGCTCTTCCCACATCTCGGAGGGCATTGATGATGTCCGCCCGATCCATTGGTTGCCCGTCCTCAACGACAGCGCTGCTAGCAACCTGTCCGCCCTTTCATTTCCCCGTACTCCCGCATGTCCAGGGACATAGACAAAGGTGACCTTACGTATTTTGGATTTCTGCAACGACTCTACCCATTGCATGCGTATAGAGCCCGCCTCCACTTTTTTTTATCATGCTCATCGAATCACTCAGTATACATGCGTGGGTGTAGTCTTGTGACTCTAACCATTTGAATGCCTTGGTCACTGCCATCACCTCCATTGTCATGCTACTCGTGGTCACGACATATGCACCACTGTCTTCGTAGACTATTCTGCCTGCCGAGAGTGCTGTAAATTCCCATGCACTTATTTGGTGACGTCGTACAGATCCGTCTGTATAGATGACTGCATATTTCTCATCGGTGTTATCGCAGATGAGACCGTTGACCTTAGCATTAACAACGACCGGGTTCTGTTCCCTACTTTTCCTGTCGAGTGTGACAATACACGAGAAAGTCCCCTTGAATGACGTAGGCACCGGTATCCACTCCTCACCAACGCTGATATTGGTACGCCCACAGACCTGTTTGATGACATCTTCTGCTCGGCTCACCCATGATTTTCCTCTTTTTAACCTGTCACCTTTCTCTGTGTTGAGCACGTGGTGCAATGGGTGCTCTGTATCTGTACTAATCTTCAGGTATGCTCGTGCTCTCCAGACCTTGATTCTGTCATCCATGGTTGGAAAGTCAAGAAGATACCTCATTGCTACACAAGGAGTGTCCCTCGTACATCCCAAGATGATGCGCATGGCTTCATTTTGTATTTTCTCCAGCCTATCAATGTGAGTCGTACTGACAGTAAGAATCGCCAGGGCATATTCGATAGGTGCGAGGACTAATCCCTGGAATAGAAGAGTGAGTAGCCTCTGCTTGATGTTGGCAGCTGCCATGACCTTCAAGGGGGCTAATCCTTTGCAGGATTTTGTTATCACATGGTCGACGTGGTCCCGAAAATGCAGGCTGCGATCAAACTTAACTCCGAGGTATGTCATCAACTTGTCCCTGGTCACCTCATCAGCTCCCATTAGTACTACCGGTGTGGTCGTATTAACGATATGATTGTTAAAGGAGAACCATGAAACTGATGCTTTATTAGGATTAACCACGGCACCTGATACCCCACACCAGGAAGAAATGCGATCGAGTTCGTCTTGCATTGTGGAAGCGATTTCCCGTCTATCTCTTCCCTGTCGATATACCAGAATATCATCAGCAAAGGTCATAGTTCTTCCCCTCCCATCCAGCTGTTGTTCCGTGATCATTATTGTGTACACGTTAAATAGAACTGGTGACAATGGTGAGGCTTGTGGCAGCCCTGGACAAATGGATGTTGGCTCGGAAGACCAACTTCCACAACTGAGTATCACCTTCCTCTGAAACAGTGCCGCGGCGATCCATCTAATGAGGAAGGGGTGCACCGCAAGTTTGAGGAGCATATGCATGAGATATTCAAATGGTACTCTGTTGTATGCATCCTCCAGATCTATAGCAGCGGCACTTGTCTCCTCTCGTCTGTGGAAGCCTTCGAAGACATCATAGGCAAAGACTGCCGCATTGAGCCATGTCTCTTTGTTATATCTATAACCTCCGAGTGTGGGTGGGAATACACGTTTCAGTTCAAGGTGACAGGTGAGGACACGGGCAACTATTTTCTCCAGCAGCTTGCCCGCAGTGTTCTGCATTGTGATGATTCTGTAGGCACTGATCTGAGAATGGTCCTTGTTTGGCTTCGGTAGCGGTAGTAAGTAGCTGTGTAGCCACTCCTCCTTAATCTGGCCACTCCGATTACTGGCTTTAAACTCATTGGCCAGTGTTGTCAAGTCGTCATCAGCTAAATCGCCTACGTCATCGTACCGAACACCATCTGGACTAGGAGCAGTGTTGTGTGACCTTTCAAGTGTCGTGGGAATGGTATCGGTTGTGATTGTGAGATCTTCTTCCAGCCCTACATCCTTACACAATTTTGACAGCGATCCCCGTATCCTCATTCTTACAGCCTCATTTCTTTGGTCCGTCTGCTCAATGTAACGGGCAAGCAGGGTTTTCCCTTTGGTCTCATCAGATTTGTGCCATATCCGGCCTGTGCTCTGAAAGTCTGGTATGCCTCTGTGTCGTGTTGTGCCATTCATGCTCTGATGAAGCCGCCAGAATGTGGCGAGCGATTTTTCTGAACACACTTTTTTACAGAAATCATCCCATTTGGCATCCTTAGCCTGCTTAGCGCATAGTTTAAAGTGCATCATTTTTTTTGGTCGACATCTACTTTCAGACGCTTCAAGAGCTCAGTTTGTGTTCTTCCATTCCTTCTAGATTTCTGCCATGTCTTGACCGTTTGTCTCTTGCTCCGCCAAGCTGCCTCGACATCTACGTTCCACCGAGGTGGCTGCGTCCATCGCTCCTGCCTCCTACGAGGGGCGCTCTGTTTCCTATGTCTGATTTTGCTAATGACGTCCTGGTCTGTTTTCTCGTAGTTGAATTTGTGCAGCTTTCTTTTCTGGCTTGTATTTCTGATTTTCTCAGTTAGGAGGACACATGGATAGTGATCACTTCCGTGGAACCCCAGTGCACTGCACCTGCAAACCGGTGCGAAGGTGGAAGACACCAGTACCAGGTCTATGACACAATCAGAGTCCCCTGTTCGAGTGACCATTCGTGTTGCCCTTCCATCATTCAAGCACACTAAATCGACCGATACCAGTGCGTTCTCAAGGTCTTCTCCCTGCTTGTTGGTTATGACGTTACCCCACTGGTTTCCTCTAGCATTAAAGTCTCCACAGAAAATGACATTCTCTTCATCGAACTCGAAGAGATTCTGCCATTGTTGTGTGTTCACCTTCACATTACAAGCATACACATTTACAATCACGAAATGAACTGGGGTCTGCACCCTAACCGCATGTACCTGCAATTCTGCATTGTCCCACGCAGACATATCAACCTCGGCTGCCACCATATTGTTGCGCACAAGGATGACCTGCCCAAGGTGTCGTCTATTGTAAAAACAATGAAAGCCAGGAGTACTTACTGTCCTGTCACCAAGAAGAGTTTCTTGCAAAACTATTATATCGGCGCCGCACAGTAGCTTATCAAGAATGGGCCGTCGTTGCTTAATGGACCCACAATTCCAATAAGTAACGCGCACATACTTTAGGCCTAGCCTCTCACACTTTGACAGTTTAGTGCCACCATTCTTGCCCCGTTGTGTTTTCCTTTTTCGATGATGTCGTTAGCGCTGCATCTGAATACTTACACTTACCGTCGTCATGATGAACGTCGCTGAACGTTGATGCTTTGGATGGTCTAGACTCACGTGCACTTACTCAGTAGCACAGCCCAGAACCCGTTTCCACGTTATAAACTGGCAAGTCCAGTAAATAGCTCTACAGCACGCGGATACACTGTGAGCTTTCGACAAATTAAATGAATTACGCGTCCTTGGCGACAGACCGGCGTAAACAAACCGCCATTGTATATATTATTTTATATATGTTATATATTATAAATATATTAGTTTATGACATAAAGTGGGAGGGAATTATGAGTTTATGACATAAAGTGGGAGGGAAATATGAGTTTCTGACATAAAGTGGTAGGGAAATATGAGTTTATGACACAAAGTGGGAGGGAAATATGAGTTTATGACATAAAGTGGGAGGGAAATATGAGTTTATAGCCTACAATGGGATATAAATATGAGCTTATGATAAACAATGTGAGCTAAATATTAGTAAATTCACAAATTGGTAGGTAAATAATTTTTTTTTTACGTAGATGGAGATAAATGCGAATGTCCTGTACATTATATAATGTAATATATGAAGGTAAAGTCATAGTGTGAAGCAGTTTCGAGTTTTGACATTTAGTGTGAAGTCGTTATAAAATGATACGTGCATTTGCGTTTCACGAGCGCAACGTTTGTTGAACGGCTGTCCAAATTGTGTTAAAAGCTACGCTCATTTTTTTTTTCCCGCTTGTATCATGGGGCGTAATAGACGTTGACAATTGTACGACCAGTGTAACAAGCGATTCTGTCCCCACATCACTTTCAGAAATAGCTAGATTACCTTTAGAGCCTACTCCATCGCTATGCAATCAATTTTCCTGTCATTTTAAAAAGAGTAATTGCTGAAGAATGTACAACCAATCCTATCTTTAAGACAACGCCGACACTTAATTTGAAAAACAGACTCGTCGAGACAGTTAATCAATTACCATTAAAATACCATCTAGTTAAAATAGAGTGAAATATGAATCGTTGATAAGAGCCCCATCCAGAATTAAGTCAATGACTCACATGAAACAACTGGAAGACATTTGGGGTAGTTCATAACGCAATCTACTTATTCAGAGACTGCTTAAATGGAATACGCACAATTTGTATCCTAGAGCCACAGTGAGCGTTACGTAGAGATATATTGATCAGCCACAATCAATAAGTAGAGTGGCCCCGGAATATAAGAAATTCGGTTACAGAAAATGTGAGTTGCTTGAACAGTCTTCAGAGTAGTTGTAACCAAGAAACAAGAAATAAAGACAGCGTAGTAGTTAGACGTTTGGCCTGCTGATCAGGTTGATCCGTGTTCAATGACTCTTCTTATGCTTCTTCCACTTTCCTTCCTCCTATGCCATTGGCGTCGAGGGGAGATGCAATCTGCGAATCTTTGCTCTACTCTGCTTGAGGCTTTTAAATGCCTCAAATGTGGCAAACTTATGTCTGACTGAAATTGCTTCGAAGGTAACCCAGCAATTTAAAAAGGGTGACAGCTATTTTTGTGTCTCGAAAAGTAAGGACAACGTTTGATGCTACTGATCAACAACCCTTAATATATGTGTCGATCATGAATATAATATTGACAATAACACGGAAACACATAAAGATGAACAGACATCTTAATAAACTAATAATTTAAAAAATTGTTATCTGAATAGTCATTCTAGAACCAGTAGTTAATTTTAGCAAACCACAAGTATTGATATTTAACAGTCGTACATTGGAGAGCAAACACAAATGATAATTTGTAAATATAAAGAACCGTAAAGGATTAGCTAACATTCATGCAGTAAGAAATAGTTTGGAATGGGAGATCCGGTGCTACTGTAGACGTAGAACATCGTAAATGGGAAAACCGGAACTTCTGTAGAACATGAACAATCGTAAATGGGAAATCCAGCACTACTGTAGAACATGAACAATCGTAAATGGAAATACGGCAAATGCTGTAGAACATGAACAATCGTAAATGGAAATACGGCAAATGCTGTAGAACATGATCAATCGTAAATGGAAATCAGGCACTACTGTAGAACGACAATCGTTAATGGGATATCCATCATTAGTGTAGAACATGAACAATCGTTAATGGGAGATCCATCATTAGTGTAGAACATGAACAATCGTTAATGGGAGATCCTACACTGCTGTAGAACCAGAGTAATCGTAAATAGGAAATCCAACACTATTATAGTACCTAAACAATCGTAATTGGGTGATCCAACACTATTGTAGTACCTGAACAATCGTAATTGGGTGTTCCAACACTATTATAGTACATGAACAATCGTAATTGGGTGATCCAACACTATTATAGTACATGAACAATCGTAATTGGGTGATCCAACACTATTGTAAAAGCTGAACAATTGTAAGTGAGATATCTAGCACCAGTGTGGAATCTGATCAATAGTAAATTTGAGATTCAGCGCTACTGTAGAGCTTGAACAAATTAAATGGGAGATCATGCACTACAGTAGAACCTTTTATTGAGTTATTATTCACTCCGGTCATCATTATTGCACTCCGAACACGTGCATAGGTGCTCAGATCCCCGCCTCAGCAATTCCCTCAGTATCCAGCGAATGACGACTCTAGTTCTATGTTGGTTATAAGTCTTCTTATACGGCCACTAAGTTTCTCATTTCTGGCTGTGCCCGTCTTAACCCCCATTTCCATCATCAGAAGAAGTGATGTGGATCTGTGTTTATCAAAGTCTTCCCACATCTCAGAGGGCATTGATGATGTCCGCCCGATCCATTGGTTGCCCGTCTTCAAAGACAGCACAGCTAGCCAACCTGTCCGCTCTTTCATTTCCATGTCCAGGGACATAGACAAAGTCTTACCTTACGTATTTTGGATTTCTGCAACGACTCTACCCATTGCATGCGTACAGAGCCCGCCTCCACTTTTTTTATCATGCTAATCGAATCACTCAGTATACATGCGTGGGTATAGTCTTGTGACTCTAACCATTTGAATGCCTTGGTCACTGCCATCGCCTACATTGTCATGCTACTCGTGGTCACGACATATACACGAGAAAGTCCCCTTGAATGACGTAGGCACCGGTATCCACTCCTCACCAACGCTAATATCGGTAAGACCACAGACCTGTTTGATGACATCTTCTGCTCGGCCCACCCATGATTTGCCTCTTTTTAGCCTGGCACCTTTCTCTGTGTTGAGCAGGCGGTGCAATGGAGGCTCTATATCTGTACTAATCTTCAGGTATGCTCGTGCTCTCCAGATCTTGATTCTGTCATCCATGGTTGGAAAGTCAAGAAGGTACCTCATTGCTACGCAGGGAATGTGTCTTGTGCATCCCAAGATAATGCGCATGGCTTCATTTTGTATTTTCTCCAGCCTATCAATTTGAGTCGTACTGACAGTAAGAATTTCCAGGGCATACTCGATTGGTGCGAGGAATATTCCCTGGAACAGAAGAGTAAGTAGCCTCTGCTCGATGATGGCAGCTGAGGCGGCTAATCCTTTGTGGGATTTTGTCATCACATGGTGGACGTGGTCCATAAAAACACAGGTTGCGATCAAACTTAACTCCGAGTGTTGTCATCAACTTGTTCCTGGTCACCTCATCAGCTCCCATTCGTACTACCGGTGTGGTCGTATTAACGATATGATTGTTAAGGGAGAACCATGAAACTGATGCTTTATTAGGATTAACCAAGGCACCTGAAACCCCACACCAGGATGAAATGCGATCGAGTTCGTCATGCATTGTGGAGGCGATTCCCCGTCTGTCTCTTCCCTGTCGATATACCAGAATATCATCAGCAAAAGTCAGAGTTCTTCACCTCCCATCCAGCTTTTGTTCCGTGATCGTTATTGTGTACACGTTAAATAGAACTGATGACAATGGTGAGCCTTGTGGCAGCTCTGGACAAATGGATGTTGGCTCGGAAGACCAACTTCCACATCTGAGTATCACCTTCCTCTGAAACAGTGCCGCGGCGATCCATCTAATGAGGAAGGGGTGTACCGCTAGTTTGAGAAGCATGTCCATGAGATATTCAAATGGTACCCTGTTGTATGCATCCTCCAGATCTATAGCAGCAGCACATGTATCCTCTCGTCTGTGGAAGCCTTCGAAGACGTCATAGGCAAAGACTGCCGCATTGAGCCATGTCTCTTTGTTATATCTATAACCTCCAAGTGTGGGTGGGAATGCACGTTTCTGTTCAAGGAGATAGATGAGGACACGGGCAACTATTTTCTCCAGCAGCTTTCCCGCAGTGTTCTGCATTATAATGATTCTGTAGGCACTGATCTGAGAATGGTCCTTGTTTGGCTTCGGTAGCGGTAGTAAGTAGCTGTTTAGCCACTCCTCCTTAATTTGGCCACTAGAATGCTGGCATTAAACACCATCTGGACCAGAGGGAGTGTTATGTGACTTTTAAGTGTCGTGCGAATGGTATCGGTTGTTATCGTGAGATCTTCTTCCAGGCACTGCATCCTTACACAGTTTTTACAGCGATCCCCGTATCCTCATTCTTACAGCCTCATTTCTTTGGTCCGTCTGCTCAATGTAGAGGGCAAGCAGGGCCTTCCCTTTGCTCTCATCAGATTTGTGCCATATCCGGCCTGTGCTCTGAAAGTCTGGTATGCCTCTGTGTCGTGTTGTGCCATTCATGCTCTGATAAAGCCGCCAGAATGTTGCTAGCGATTTTTCTGAGCACACGTTTTTACAGAAGTCATCCCTTAGCCTGCTTAACACATAGTTTAAAGTGCATCATTTTTTGGTCGACCTCTACTTTCAGACGCTTCAAGAGCTCAGGCTGTGTTCTTCCATTCCTTCTGACTTTCTGCCATGTCTTGGCCGTTTGTCTCTTGCTCGGCCAAGCTTCCTCGACAACTACGTACCACCAGGGTGGCTGCGTCCATCTCTCCTGCCCCCTACGAGGGGCGCTCTGTTTCCTATGTCTGATTTGCTAATGACGTCCTGGTCCCTTTTCTCGTAGTGGAATGTGTGGAGCTTTCTTTTCTGGCTTCTATTTCTGCTTTTCTCAATTAGGAGGACACATGGATAGTGATCACTTCCGTGGAACCCCAGTGCACTCCACCTGCAAACCGGTGGAAGGTGGAAGACACCAGTGCCAGGTCTATGACACTATCAGAGTCCCCTGTTCGAGTGGCCATTCTTGTTGTCCTTCCATCATTCAAGTACACTAAATCGGCCGATACCAGTGTGCTCTCAAGGTTTCTCCCTGCTTGTTGGTTATGACGTTGCCCCACTGGTTACCTCTAGCATTAAAGTCTCCACAGAAAATGACGTTCTCTTCACGAACTCGAAGAGATTCTGCCACTGTTGTGTGTTCACCTTCCCATTACAGGCATACACATTTACAATCACGAAGTGAACTGGGGTCTGCACCCTAACCGCATGTACCTGCAATTCTGCATTGTCCCACGCAGACATATCAACCTCAGCTGCCACCATATTGTTGCGCACAAGGATGGCCTGCCAAGGTGTTGCCTATAGTAGAAACAATGAAAACTAGGAGTACTTATTGTCCTGTCACCAAGAACCTGTGCAATGGTCAACAGGAAATGTAATGTTTGTGTGAGGGAGGTTTTTGTTTCCAACTTTACTATATTTTTTAAAAAATAAACATTCAGAGAAATCAACATACGTCTAAATTACCCACAACATGCCTATCAATTATTTTTTTTCCTGGTTCTATTTCTTTTATATTTTTCCTCCTTTATTCTCTTTTTTAAATATGTGTTCTTTTGTCAACTTGCTTTCTGTTTCTGCTTTAGTTGTTTGTTTTATTTGCTCTTTTATCTTCCTCTATCTTTCATCTTTCTTTATTCCCTTCTTTATGAACGTTTGTTATGCTGTTCACGGACATATTTTCAACTACCAATATTTTTTTTCCTTTCCTTCTCTATAAATAGCTAAATTATTTCAGTTCGTTCTATTGTCCTTCTCTTTCATAATATTTATCTCCTATTATTTTCATAAGCTTTTATTTTGTGCTCCTCTTTATCGTTAGTAGTATATCAGGAAGGATTTGATTAGCATTTGGCCCGTAAATTAACAAAGATATATAGTGTGGTGCGCAGCGCACCACATGTACACGAGAGACAGGGGGAGTTAACCGTGACCTTTCGTGTCGGTGACCCCGGAGGTGACGTGTTTATGTTTGGTGTAGGCTGACTTTGGAGTTCTTGATCGTTAGTGATAGGTTAGTAGATTATACAACATCAATGAAAAACAATCAATATAAAACAGAAGACAAAGATATATTTTATTCTTTTATTATCTCAATAGGTGTATAACATACATTGATATTATATAACATTACAAAAATATTCAGTACACGAAGTAAATATATAGTACAAGGATAACATTTAGTTATACCTATGTAGTTGGATGTCTGCTTAGCTAGGGTGAAACTGTTAGAGATTCCTGGTTAGGCTAAGCTGGTAGTGTAAAGAGTTAAATATCTAGAGGTGTAGTCGAGACATTATCATCAGCTACCTTTCTTTTTATATAGAAATAGGAAAGAGCATTTCTTGTTTGACTATAGGAAAATATGGAATTATTTAAGACTTTGAATCCTACATTTTTCCCACCCTTAGCCTTTTGCGTAGCGAGAACCTCTAAAAACATATCTTTATCTAATTTGTTGTGTTGCTTGCTTAGCCCTTTACAACTGATTTTATCGTAATCCCCACTACAATGGTACGTCTTACTACATAAGCTAACAAGAGCTGTCCCTTCGTACTCTAGTTTAAAAAGCCCGGGCGTTCGTTTGGTGTATGCTTTAACACCCTTACAGTTTATACAGTCTGTCTTGCTAGTATGTTCATCGCAAAACTCGGCAGGAAACCAGTCTTTATATACACTATTAAATTCATCCCGCAGACCTGACTTAACTATATCCTCTAGCTTAGGTGCACTTAACGCCAAGTATAAACTATCAGTATCTGTTTCACATAACTGAAAGTTGGACCTATCTACAAACTTATCGAGGAAGTCATAATAAAATTCCAACATACGAAGTTTTGCATATTGATAGACGAAGAAACCGATTTGTAGGGGTAAATCCCAAATAGTTTTCTTTTTCTCCATCTCAACTTCAAAAAGATCCGCCCCTATTTCAGTCATCTTTTTAAACCGGGAACTATTAATCATTTTCGATATCTCATCCCCCTGAACGTACGAGACAGCGCTATGATTGGCCTTATTGGTTAGAGTCTTCCCGTAGGCTGAGTTTCCTAAGAGCTTCATCGTATCGCTTACTATAGATTGACTTTCGTCTAGATCACCAGCCCGCCTAGCGTCAGAAACCATTTCTCCAAACTTTTTAAAACAACTAGACGGTTGATATTCTATCACTTGATAAATTTTTGTTACCTCCAATCCGTGGTCTAAATACCACTTTAACAGCGGTGTTGCCAACAAAATTTTTTCCCCGACATAACTACCTATTAGGGTGCGACGAGGGGTTGACAACAAGTTATGTTTGAGGGCATATTCACCCATAAACGGACCAATATCAGCACGCGTGACGTCAATATTTTTGAAAATTGGAGTCATCTCACTGAAATGTTCCTTCAGACGGTCGGGGACGTGTAGATCACATTCCACTAAACCAAAACATGTCCCATCTGAAACAGAAGCCAGAATCTGTTTATCACTGAGAGGGAGCCCTTCTTTAGAGTAAGAGGGTCTAGCTCTAGGGATGGCTTTAGAAAGGAAAGCCCTAATGGTTGGGTCAGCCTTTTTCAGAGCCTGCCACTCACATTCCCACATAACTTCTACTGGAACTTTTACCTCCTCAGTTAGGTAGGTGTGTATCTCACATGTTTTTTCAAACAGCTCGAACAATGGCTTATTATTAACAGGGTTTCTTTCTTTATCTTTGGTGAGGGGACAGTCTTTGTGACCATGGTACAGACAACCATGAAAATTGTAGCCTCTTCTATTGGATTTATCCCACCCATCCACGGGGATGTTTCTATCACCTAACCGAAACTCCCTTCCATTAAACTGAGTTTTCAACTCCACCCCTTTTTGGTAGGCGACCCACGTTAGCCACTCTCTACTTTGTTGGACATAATAGTTATCTTTTTCAACCCTAAACCCGGTCTCCATTCTTCTAATAATTGGGTAATCTGTTGGCATTGGGTTCATCAGAGCCCAAAGATACAACGCGTTGGCATCGTAACCTTGGATGGATTTGACTACCTTTCCGCCCCTAATAAGCGTTTTGTCTACCTCGTGATACCTATGGAAAATTATAGAGGGACCCCCAACGATATTATCTCTAATCATTTTGTGTAGACTCGCCTGTTTGCTCGAACATAAACTAAACATTACACCCCTATCAATGGTCTTAAAAAGATACTTTAAACAAACACCCGGAACCGAAATGGCGTCTTTAAAACAGTCTACACCCCGCTCCCCATAAAAGCGAACCTGCTGCTCCAAGGCTTCTAAGAATGGGACTACATCTTTGTTGTTATACCACACCAAAAAGTCCCTAAGTGTGGTCATGTTATTGTCCTGCCATACCTTTTTGCACAGAGCGTACTCCTCCTTGGAAATATTGGAATTTTTTAACGACGAATAAAACGCTTCGTGTGGGGGTAGTTCTGTCTCCTCCAACTTTTGGGGGTCGTCTATATATTCATAACAAAAGTAACCCTTTGTCTCACTAATCTTATAAGCGGCCAGATATTTACTATAGCTAAACCCGGGGGCTAGATAGTTTACTATATCTAAGAATTTTAGATTCGGCGTTGCAATACACATAAAGTTATTGTTTCTTTTAACTATAAACTTGAACGGTTTTGGTACTTTGTAGTCTACGTCCATTTTATCTTCCTCTTCTTCTTCTTCTTCTTCTTCTTCTTCTTCTTCTTCTTCTTCTTCTTCACCCACTTGGGCAGTGGCATCCATGAAGTGCTTTATTAAATAAGGTTTAATGACGTTGACGTCATATTTCCCCGAGTTAAACCCTATTACTGGAAGCTCTTTTAAATACTCATCAAACCTAACTACTATCTTGTCTTTATTCAGAGCATGGAGTTGAGTAAAAATACTTTCAAACCGAGCTCGCAACAACGAGTATGCCTTAGCAGCTATACCAGTGAGATAATCAACCATCTGACTAACTAAAACCTGTGGGTCACCCTTCGTTATGAAGCATATTGGGCCCTCCCACCCAGGGACATTTGACGCTACAGAGCAGGAGAGGGGTACGTGTTTAGCTACAAAGGTAGTCGAGTGCGTCTCTTTGGGAACATTCCCATTATCAAAGTAACATTCATAATCGAATGTCGCCCTGAATGGGTAAATAAAACACGCTGGAGTACTTATTCCTTCAGCGCTGATTGCGTCCCATACACTTTCAGGTGAAGAATAAACACCACCTTTATATGTCTCTACAGCCATATCCCCATTACACGTTTTTTCGTGCTTATCCATACGCCAAAACGCTTTCCACAATTTCCCACATTTTCCACAAGAAAAGCTTTTACTAGCCCTGGAAAGATCGTTTATATAAAAGAAGTGATTTTTGTAAAGTAAAAGACGGAGAGTTTCACTATAACTACTACCACTTCTCAGGACAATACGCAAGGCTTGCTCAGTATCAAATTCAAAAATATCTATGTTTACTGAAAAACAACTTTCTAAGAGAGGTATTTCAGCAAGAGTTACACCGTGAAAGTTACTTAACTTTAGAGACGGGTTAAACTGTTTGAAAAGTAGTCTTGAAGCCTTCCTAACATCAGTATTTGAAGCGCCTCGATGGATAGCTAGACAACGGAAGAAGCAGAGATTATCATTGTAAACTTTAGAATGGGAATCGGTTTGAAGGATATTAATACCATGATTTGATGCAATGTAGGGTGGGATATCTAGCAGACACCCTATAGGATAATCTTGAAGTTTATAAATATAAACACTCGTACTGACTAATGATTCTAAGGTATATTTGGTTGTCTCCCTGTTTTTATTTGCATACCCTAATATATCACTTTCATTTAATCTATCAACAAATGTTTCAAAATCATATCTGTTGTTAACTAACAAAGGTTTGTCTAACCTTGTCGCATTATTCGAGCTGGCGTGAAAGTAACGCAGTCCCTGTGTCTCTCTATGTCTTAAGACTAGATGATGACTATAATTCACCTTGAAACGCTTTTTCTGGGCTTGGAAAATTGGGTTTACAAGGGTCTCCCAATCTATAGGAGTATCAGGCTGATGAAATATAGTGTACGTATCCATGTATTTGTTCCTACGTTCATGTGTTCTAATAGCTAACCATTTGTTCTTATATATCTTCTTAATATCTTGAGGTAACTTATTTAAAGAGTCTATTTCATTAATAAGTCTTGGTCTCTTTGAGAGCTCTTGAGTCGAACTCTTTACTGCCCGCTTGCGTGAGGTTGTCGATACCAGTGGGCCTGGTAGTGTTGATGAGGGTGTTGAGTTGTCCACAGCTATGTCATGACTAGCAAGATGCACTCGCAGATGGGTTGCTCCAGTAAAGCTTTGTTGGCAGATATGTGGGTTAGCACTGGTCTCTTTTGAAGGTACATGATCTGTTGACACAGGAGTTGGTGATGCAGGAACCACTGAGGCAAGAGATACAGGATGCTCTGTCTTGATATGTCTGGCAAGGCTGTCTACTCTTGTATATACTCGTTCACAAACATTACATTTGTATTCCTGACGCCCATGTACACTAGCAACGTGTCGTTTTACGTTCCGGCTCCGGGTGAAAGTTTTGGCACAGATATGACAAATGTCAGACATCTGTAGAAAAGAAATTGAAACATTACAACTAAAGAGTAAAGAACAGTAAACATTACAAGAAAAGTAAACAACAAGATACACAAACTATCGAAATTAGGTTACAAAAGTAACACGTGGATGCTAAAAAACCAACTTATCGAAAATAGGTTACTAAAATAACACGTGGATACTAAACAACCAGCTTATCGAAAACAGGTTACTAAAGTAACATACTATAGCATTAAAGAACTAAGATAACACTTACCTTTTATGTGTTTGAAGGCACGAGACACGTCCGGCGGCAACAACTGTAAGCGAAAGTCTGATTAGAAGCTTCACAGTCGCGTTATATATACACCAGAAACACCGGAAGTGTTACTAAAAATAGAACTGACCGCTGATGCAATACCGGAAGTGTTACTAAAAATAGCTTTTGACCGCTGACGTGATGCCCGTGGAGTTTATAAAAATAGATTTTGACCTATGATGCAATACCAGGCAATTTTATGATAGTTACGCCCCTTGACCCTTTATGAGGGGACGCCCATGAAACTGTTAGAAATAGTAAATTTACACTCTAGGGTTACTCAAAACTTTATTTTAGTCATCCACATAGCAAAAATTTACTTAAAACTCACTTTTATGGTTGTTACCCCCTGACCCATTTTTGAGGGTTACGCCCACGAAACTGTTAAAAATAGTAAATTTAACACCTAGACATACTCCAAACTTTATATTAAGCATCCCCGTATCAAGAATTTACATAAAAACACCTTTTGAAATTACTACCTCCGTACCCATTTTTGGCGGTTACGCCCATGAAACTGTTAAAAATACTAAATTTAACATCTAGACATACCCCAAACTTTATATTAAGCATCCCCATATCAAGAATTTACATAAAAATCACTTTTGAAATTACTACCCCTGTACCCATTTTTTGGCGGTTACGCCCACGAAACTGTTAAAAAAATTGAAATTTAACATCTAGACATACCCCAAACTTCATTTTAATCATCCCTGTATCAAGAATTTACATAAAAACAACTTTTGAAATTACTACCCCTGTACCCATTTTTGGCGGTTACGCCCATGAAACTGTTAAAAAATTGAAATTTAACATATAGACATACCCCAAACTTTATATTTAGCATCCCCGTATCAAGAATTTACATAAAAAGCACTTTTGAAATTACTACCCCTGTACCCATTTTTGGCGGTTACGCCCATGAAACTGTTAAAAATAGTAAATTTAACATATAGACATACCCCAAACTTCATTTTAGTCATCCCCGTATCAAGAATTTACATAAAAATCACTTTTGAAATTACTACCCCTGTACCCATTTTTGGCGGTTACGCCCATGAAACTGTTAAAAATTGTCAATTTAACATCTAGACATACTCCAAACTTCATTTTAGTCATCCCCATATCAAGAATTTACATAAAAACAACTTTTGAAATTACTACCCCTGTACCCATTTTTGGCGGTTACGCCCATGAAATCGATAAAAAAAATTGAAGTTTAACCTATTGGCATACATCAAACATAATATGTGACACGCCCATGTATCAAATTTGCCTAAAAAATCAACCAAAAATTAGTAGTATACAATGTCATATAGGATGCGTAAATGTGCGGCCAGCCGCACATAAATCCTTATATAATTAGTCTACCCGTACATGGCCGCACATTTTTTGGTGCGGTTTTTTCCTTATATGAGAGTCTAATCCTAATTGACATTGTATACTACTAATTTTTGGTTGATTTTTTAGGCAAATTTGATACATGGGCGTGTCACATATTATGTTTGATGTATGCCAATAGGTTAAACTTCAATTTTTTTTATCGATTTCATGGGCGTAACCGCCAAAAATGGGTACAGGGGTAGTAATTTCAAAAGTTGTTTTTATGTAAATTCTTGATATGGGGATGACTAAAATGAAGTTTGGGGTATGTCTATATGTTAAATTTACTATTTTTAACAGTTTCATGGGCGTAACCGCCAAAAATGGGTACAGGGGTAGTAATTTCAAAAGTGCTTTTTATGTAAATTCTTGATACGGGGATGCTAAATATAAAGTTTGGGGTATGTCTAGATGTTAAATTTCAATTTTTTTAACAGTTTCGTGGGCGTAACCGCCAAAAAATGGGTACAGGGGTAGTAATTTCAAAAGTGATTTTTATGTAAATTCTTGATATGGGGATGCTTAATATAAAGTTTGGGGTATGTCTAGATGTTAAATTTAGTATTTTTAACAGTTTCATGGGCGTAACCGCCAAAAATGGGTACGGAGGTAGTAATTTCAAAAGGTGTTTTTATGTAAATTCTTGATACGGGGATGCTTAATATAAAGTTTGGAGTATGTCTAGGTGTTAAATTTACTATTTTTAACAGTTTCGTGGGCGTAACCCTCAAAAATGGGTCAGGGGGTAACAACCATAAAAGTGAGTTTTAAGTAAATTTTTGCTATGTGGATGACTAAAATAAAGTTTTGAGTAACCCTAGAGTGTAAATTTACTATTTCTAACAGTTTCATGGGCGTCCCCTCATAAAGGGTCAAGGGGCGTAACTATCATAAAATTGCCTGGTATTGCATCATAGGTCAAAATCTATTTTTATAAACTCCACGGGCATCACGTCAGCGGTCAAAAGCTATTTTTAGTAACACTTCCGGTATTGCATCAGCGGTCAGTTCTATTTTTAGTAACACTTCCGGTGTTTCTGGTGTATATATAACGCGACTGTGAAGCTTCTAATCAGACTTTCGCTTACAGTTGTTGCCGCCGGACGTGTCTCGTGCCTTCAAACACATAAAAGGTAAGTGTTATCTTAGTTCTTTAATGCTATAGTATGTTACTTTAGTAACCTGTTTTCGATAAGCTGGTTGTTTAGTATCCACGTGTTATTTTAGTAACCTATTTTCGATAAGTTGGTTTTTTAGCATCCACGTGTTACTTTTGTAACCTAATTTCGATAGTTTGTGTATCTTGTTGTTTACTTTTCTTGTAATGTTTACTGTTCTTTACTCTTTAGTTGTAATGTTTCAATTTCTTTTCTACAGATGTCTGACATTTGTCATATCTGTGCCAAAACTTTCACCCGGAGCCGGAACGTAAAACGACACGTTGCTAGTGTACATGGGCGTCAGGAATACAAATGTAATGTTTGTGAACGAGTATATACAAGAGTAGACAGCCTTGCCAGACATATCAAGACAGAGCATCCTGTATCTCTTGCCTCAGTGGTTCCTGCATCACCAACTCCTGTGTCAACAGATCATGTACCTTCAAAAGAGACCAGTGCTAACCCACATATCTGCCATATCTGCCAACAAAGCTTTACTGGAGCAACCCATCTGCGAGTGCATCTTGCTAGTCATGACATAGCTGTGGACAACTCAACACCCTCATCAACACTACCAGGCCCACTGGTATCGACAACCTCACGCAAGCGGGCAGTAAAGAGTTCGACTCAAGAGCTCTCAAAGAGACCAAGACTTATTAATGAAATAGACTCTTTAAATAAGTTACCTCAAGATATTAAGAAGATATATAAGAACAACTGGTTAGCTATTAGAACACATGAACGTAGGAACAAATACATGGATACGTACACTATATTTCATCAGCCTGATACTCCTATAGATTGGGAGACCCTTGTAAACCCAATTTTCCAAGCCCAGAAAAAGCGTTTCAAGGTGAATTATAGTCATCATCTAGTCTTAAGACATAGAGAGACACAGGGACTGCGTTACTTTCACGCCAGCTCGAATAATGCGACAAGGTTAGACAAACCTTTGTTAGTTAACAACAGATATGATTTTGAAACATTTGTTGATAGATTAAATGAAAGTGATATATTAGGGTATGCAAATAAAAACAGGGAGACAACCAAATATACCTTAGAATCATTAGTCAGTACGAGTGTTTATATTTATAAACTTCAAGATTATCCTATAGGGTGTCTGCTAGATATCCCACCCTACATTGCATCAAATCATGGTATTAATATCCTTCAAACCGATTCCCATTCTAAAGTTTACAATGATAATCTCTGCTTCTTCCGTTGTCTAGCTATCCATCGAGGCGCTTCAAATACTGATGTTAGGAAGGCTTCAAGACTACTTTTCAAACAGTTTAACCCGTCTCTAAAGTTAAGTAACTTTCACGGTGTAACTCTTGCTGAAATACCTCTCTTAGAAAGTTGTTTTTCAGTAAACATAGATATTTTTGAATTTGATACTGAGCAAGCCTTGCGTATTGTCCTGAGAAGTGGTAGTAGTTATAGTGAAACTCTCCGTCTTTTACTTTACAAAAATCACTTCTTTTATATAAACGATCTTTCCAGGGCTAGTAAAAGCTTTTCTTGTGGAAAATGTGGGAAATTGTGGAAAGAGTTTTGGCGTATGGATAAGCACGAAAAAACGTGTAATGGGGATATGGCTGTAGAGACATATAAAGGTGGTGTTTATTCTTCACCTGAAAGTGTATGGGACGCAATCAGCGCTGAAGGAATAAGTACTCCAGCGTGTTTTATTTACCCATTCAGGGCGACATTCGATTATGAATGTTACTTTGATAATGGGAATGTTCCCAAAGAGACGCACTCGACTACCTTTGTAGCTAAACACGTACCCCTCTCCTGCTCTGTAGCGTCAAATGTCCCTGGGTGGGAGGGCCCAATATGCTTCATAACGAAGGGTGACCCACAGGTTTTAGTTAGTCAGATGGTTGATTATCTCACTGGTATAGCTGCTAAGGCATACTCGTTGTTGCGAGCTCGGTTTGAAAGTATTTTTACTCAACTCCATGCTCTGAATAAAGACAAGATAGTAGTTAGGTTTGATGAGTATTTAAAAGAGCTTCCAGTAATAGGGTTTAACTCGGGGAAATATGACGTCAACGTCATTAAACCTTATTTAATAAAGCACTTCATGGATGCCACTGCCCAAGTGGGTGAAGAAGAAGAAGAAGAAGAAGAAGAAGAAGAAGAAGAAGAAGAAGAAGAGGAAGATAAAATGGACGTAGACTACAAAGTACCAAAACCGTTCAAGTTTATAGTTAAAAGAAACAATAACTTTATGTGTATTGCAACGCCGAATCTAAAATTCTTAGATATAGTAAACTATCTAGCCCCGGGTTTAGCTATAGTAAATATCTGGCCGCTTATAAGATTAGTGAGACAAAGGGTTACTTTTGTTATGAATATATAGACGACCCCCAAAAGTTGGAGGAGACAGAACTACCCCCACACGAAGCGTTTTATTCGTCGTTAAAAAATTCCAATATTTCCAAGGAGGAGTACGCTCTGTGCAAAAAGGTATGGCAGGACAATAACATGACCACACTTAGGGACTTTTTGGTGTGGTATAACAACAAAGATGTAGTCCCATTCTTAGAAGCCTTGGAGCAGCAGGTTCGCTTTTATGGGGAGCGGGGTGTAGACTGTTTTAAAGACGCCATTTCGGTTCCGGGTGTTTGTTTAAAGTATCTTTTTAAGACCATTGATAGGGGTGTAATGTTTAGTTTATGTTCGAGCAAACAGGCGAGTCTACACAAAATGATTAGAGATAATATCGTTGGGGGTCCCTCTATAATTTTCCATAGGTATCACGAGGTAGACAAAACGCTTATTAGGGGCGGAAAGGTAGTCAAATCCATCCAAGGTTACGATGCCAACGCGTTGTATCTTTGGGCTCTGATGAACCCAATGCCAACAGATTACCCAATTATTAGAAGAATGGAGACCGGGTTTAGGGTTGAAAAAGATAACTATTATGTCCAACAAAGTAGAGAGTGGCTAACGTGGGTCGCCTACCAAAAAGGGGTGGAGTTGAAAACTCAGTTTAATGGAAGGGAGTTTCGGTTAGGTGATAGAAACATCCCCGTGGATGGGTGGGATAAATCCAATAGAAGAGGCTACAATTTTCATGGTTGTCTGTACCATGGTCACAAAGACTGTCCCCTCACCAAAGATAAAGAAAGAAACCCTGTTAATAATAAGCCATTGTTCGAGCTGTTTGAAAAAACATGTGAGATACACACCTACCTAACTGAGGAGGTAAAAGTTCCAGTAGAAGTTATGTGGGAATGTGAGTGGCAGGCTCTGAAAAAGGCTGACCCAACCATTAGGGCTTTCCTTTCTAAAGCCATCCCTAGAGCTAGACCCTCTTACTCTAAAGAAGGGCTCCCTCTCAGTGATAAACAGATTCTGGCTTCTGTTTCAGATGGGACATGTTTTGGTTTAGTGGAATGTGATCTACACGTCCCCGACCGTCTGAAGGAACATTTCAGTGAGATGACTCCAATTTTCAAAAATATTGACGTCACGCGTGCTGATATTGGTCCGTTTATGGGTGAATATGCCCTCAAACATAACTTGTTGTCAACCCCTCGTCGCACCCTAATAGGTAGTTATGTCGGGGAAAAAATTTTGTTGGCAACACCGCTGTTAAAGTGGTATTTAGACCACGGATTGGAGGTAACAAAAATTTATCAAGTGATAGAATATCAACCGTCTAGTTGTTTTAAAAAGTTTGGAGAAATGGTTTCTGACGCTAGGCGGGCTGGTGATCTAGACGAAAGTCAATCTATAGTAAGCGATACGATGAAGCTCTTAGGAAACTCAGCCTACGGGAAGACTCTAACCAATAAGGCCAATCATAGCGCTGTCTCGTACGTTCAGGGGGATGAGATATCGAAAATGATTAATAGTTCCCGGTTTAAAAAGATGACTGAAATAGGGGCGGATCTTTTTGAAGTTGAGATGGAGAAAAAGAAAACTATTTGGGATTTACCCCTACAAATCGGTTTCTTCGTCTATCAATATGCAAAACTTCGTATGTTGGAATTTTATTATGACTTCCTCGATAAGTTTGTAGATAGGTCCAACTTTCAGTTATGTGAAACAGATACTGATAGTTTATACTTGGCGTTAAGTGCACCTAAGCTAGAGGATATAGTTAAGTCAGGTCTGCGGGATGAATTTAATAGTGTATATAAAGACTGGTTTCCTGCCGAGTTTTGCGATGAACATACTAGCAAGACAGACTGTATAAACTGTAAGGGTGTTAAAGCATACACCAAACGAACGCCCGGGCTTTTTAAACTAGAGTACGAAGGGACAGCTCTTGTTAGCTTATGTAGTAAGACGTACCATTGTAGTGGGGATTACGATAAAATCAGTTGTAAAGGGCTAAGCAAGCAACACAACAAATTAGATAAAGATATGTTTTTAGAGGTTCTCGCTACGCAAAAGGCTAAGGGTGGGAAAAATGTAGGATTCAAAGTCTTAAATAATTCCATATTTTCCTATAGTCAAACAAGAAATGCTCTTTCCTATTTCTATATAAAAAGAAAGGTAGCTGATGATAATGTCTCGACTACACCTCTAGATATTTAACTCTTTACACTACCAGCTTAGCCTAACCAGGAATCTCTAACAGTTTCACCCTAGCTAAGCAGACATCCAACTACATAGGTATAACTAAATGTTATCCTTGTACTATATATTTACTTCGTGTACTGAATATTTTTGTAATGTTATATAATATCAATGTATGTTATACACCTATTGAGATAATAAAAGAATAAAATATATCTTTGTCTTCTGTTTTATATTGATTGTTTTTCATTGATGTTGTATAATCTACTAACCTATCACTAACGATCAAGAACTCCAAAGTCAGCCTACACCAAACATAAACACGTCACCTCCGGGGTCACCGACACGAAAGGTCACGGTTAACTCCCCCTGTCTCTCGTGTACATGTGGTGCGCTGCGCACCACACTATATATCTTTGTTAATTTACGGGCCAAATGCTAATCAAATCCTTCCTGATATACTACTATCGTTCTATTTTATTGTTTTTGCGTGCCTCTCTAAAATACAAAGAAATCCATGCAAAATGTTAAGACAAAACTATTTACTATAGACAAATGAGCAAAATAACCAACATTTCAAATATTATCAGACCTACCAATCGTATGATACTTTAAGAATAAAGAAATACGTTTCTGAAGGAAGAAGGAAACCAATTCTTAAAATAGAATTCAACCTAATCAAATTATAGTCACTCTCTTAAAATCCAAGTTGTAAACCTGATGTCAAAATTGACGTATTTAACTGAATTACGAATAATATGTCTGGAAACAATGACGTGTACATTACTGAGACCTGACAAAAGTGGGGATTTGTTGGAGTCCCAAGTGACAATAAATTCAACGGATGATCACATCCAGATGATGAATGATGAAATGAAACAGGAGTGCTACTTAGTTTAGACCAGCAATTGCTTTGTATTAACTGAAACACATGGAGCTTGACAGGGAAGCCCGCTGATGAGACCACCATTAAACGAGTAAATCATTGATAATTGAAGACTGTTACTGAAGGAGAGAACACTACAACTTGTATTCACAACTTCGGACAGTCAGTTTGTGGAGCAAATTATTTGAGACAGGTCATCTGATTTATATACGAAATGTATAATTTGACAATAGAAACAAGAAAAAAGAGTTCTTAAATGTTATGTAGAGTCAGTCTTAACATATGGATGATGTGAATCATGGACAACAGGACAACAGACAAGAAAATCACTTGAGGCTGTAGAAATGTGGTTTTACAGAAAAATGTCGAGAACACCATGGACAGCGAAGAAGAGTAATGAAAATATTCTGAAAAATGCAAAAGAAAAAGAGAGCTAATTTCAAATATTAGGAAGAAACAATCATCATTTTTCTGACCATATAATGAGAAGGGAACAGCTGAAATATATTCTAACAACTGGGAAGATAAATTGGGGGACGAAGAGATAGAGGGAAGCAAAGAGAAAAGATACCAGACAGCATAAGAGAATGACTTGGCAGAAGGTCAACAACAGTAATGATAAATAACTATCGAGATCGAAAGTTGCGGAGAGACATGTTCAACTACGCCAGCAGACATGGTACTTGATGATGATGATGATAATTTGACAGACTGTTGATTGAACGATACATTTACAATGGTGACTAATACAAAGAAATGATACAGAAAAATCCTTAACACACCTTGTCTAATGAAAAAGAGCAATGAAGACATTAAAAGTTTGAAACAAAAAAGAACTGGCTTATTATAAACACCATTCTACAGGGGAAATTAAAATAGTATGGCCACGTCAAGGGACACAGCGGGCTGGAAAAAACAATAATGGAAGGCGTGGTCCCTGGACGACACATCAGGAGCAGGACAAGAAGAATGTGATTTTAAGACACCAGAGGACAACAGAATAAGTGGGGGATCTGGCCGGAGAGAGGGAGAAAGAGAGAGAGAGATAGGGGATCCTATCAGGCGGGCTATGGTGAATGTAATGTTCTACAAAGGACACGCTGCCTAATGATGACTAATACTAAAATAACTGATTTGGTGTAAGGTAAAACGAGTGCATTTTCAACACGAACCAGAGGTTCCATTCTTGGCGGATACGCTGCACTCACCCAAAACCGTACACACATTTACTTAACTCGTCGGCGAGCAGTGGCAAATCAACAACTACAATCGCGTTCTTTTTAACATGGATTGTTTGCTGTAAAGCCTGTTTAGCTTTCCTCTATCATGACGCGTTGTGAGGAGCTGCAGTTAATTTATCTTTAGCACGGTCTACTGTATTTGTTGTATAATAACATCAGTATTATATAATTTATACAGTTTAGTATGTCAGGTGACTGTCTTTATTTTCACCGTTAACTGTCAGTCGGCTCAAATTGTATATTTCAGATACGTTCAAAAACATACACATGAGATGCTTGAAATGGTATATTTCAGACACACTCAATCTCATACATAAGCGGCTTCAAAATAATGATTCCAAGCTCATTCATATACTTTTATTTAAATAACCTCTAAATGTTGAATCCAGGTACACTCAAGTACATTGGTTATCGGTTATTGGTTATTGGTTATGGAAGGCCTCGGTATCACTGCAAACGAATTAAAATCCATAATTGCTCAACAGCCCGTGCCTGCGTAATCATCCGAATTAATATCTCATCTCCCAAACAAAGAAAGGTAACTGTAGTCCCCATCGTAGCAGTCTCAGCACACGCCAAGAGACATAAGGCGAAACCGCGCAGAAAGTGAACACTGCTAACTGTTCCCTGTCATACGATATCATCATTCATCGTAAACAATTGGAATATCGAAACATGATCAAAACGGATGAAATACACAGCTCACGGTGTGCACAGAGCACTTAACTCAGTAGCTTCTGCAACAAGCCGGACTTGGAATATGAGGAAACTGCAACAAGGAACACTTTTCAGACATAGCCTTCAATGGTTCCTGCCGCCTATCCACCATATACCATGGAAGTTCACGTCCTCCCGAAAATGATGGTCGTCATATTGAGAACAAAAAATGTATGGCGCTTGATGATGTTAGGACATAGTTCTTGACTCCAACCTAACATATGCTCATATATGTGACACAGTTAGTCGTCTAATTATCTCTGTCACACATCAAACAACAGACCCTGCGATTAGCGTACAACGAACGAAACACGGTGCAAATTCCCCAAACAGGAAAATCTTCGGTCGACTTGACGGAACAATCCATTGCGTTTCAGCATGTAAATAACTTGCGTCAAACAATTTCAACGTCGCAATTGAACAGCACTCAATATGACGTCACTCAAGTACATATGCAGAACATGTCAAATTTATTAATCCTGACACGTTCTATTACTTTCATTTTTTTTTCGTAATTTCAAAGAGGGGTGTTTTACGATGAATCAAAACTGATTGACTTTACGAAATGTGCACGTTTAAGGTACACACTTTATTTGACACGATGACTATACAAGCTTATAAAGGAACCCTTTTCGTCGCACACAAGATGTAGCTGTGATACTGGGACCGTCACAGGGAAACATTTTAGTGTAATTTTGAGAGCTAATTCTATAAAATGCCCCATATTCCCTATGATGTTTTCATAGTCGAGTCGGAGGCGCCATAACCTCGGGTAGATGCGACCCGTTAGCCTAAAAATTTCAACTCATCTAGGAGAAGGTCAACTCCGATTATAAACCCCAGCTGTCTAGCGGGTACCTGTTCACTGAATAGACTCCGGGAGTAAACACTGAGGAAAAATCAGGAGATGGAGTTCTTAATGCAGTCCAGTGCTGATTTCAACATTGCTCTGGCAACTCCTGCAGCGCATTTGGCACCAAACTGTTCTTGCCCTGCTAGACCTTTGGACCGCTCGGCTGCGTGGAGAGAAGAAACATGTTGCATGGGCTCGGCTGCGTGGAGAGAAGAAACATGCTGCATGGGCAACAACTTGTCTCTTTATTTTACTGCCCAAGCTCGCGCCCTGGAGAGTACTAGGAGCGCTAAAAAATCAATAGTCAACTATGACTGAGGGAAGCTGCTGCTGCATTCAAACGTTTTAAACTTCTGCTACTGCAGACGTATACATCGTTTGAATATTGTGCTTTGGAATAGTCAGTGAGTGATCAGAAGATATTTATACAACATACATCTTGCTACATAAAACCATCGCATCTATAGAAATAAGCCTCAGGACTGAATGGGAAACTCTTAAACACGCTTACTAGCGAGACGTGTTCAGCTAAAGGAGCTGTAGATGGTATTCTACCCACATACGCTCCTACTCGGAAAAGTGAACACCCCAAGCTAGTTCAGGATTATTTGGAGCCCTTTCAGCCCTGAGGCTTACTTCTATACCAGGCGACGAGCACTCAGGTACAATACGATTTATCTTCATTCAAATATCTTAATCTGCGACACAACGAAACTTGAGCCAGTCGCTGTTGTGTTAACATTTAAGTGCCCGCTCCATAATCAGAATTGTATATTTGAGATTCCAGCAGACGTGGACATTATGATGTTCTTCATGATACCTGAAATCAATGTACCTGAAATCAATGTACCTGAAATCAATGTACCTGAAATCAAATTACCTGAAATCAATGTACCTGAAATCAATGTACCTGAAATCAATGTACCTGAAATCAAATTACCTGAAATCAAATTACCTGAAATCAATGTACCTGACATTAAAAAAGTAATCCCATTGTAGACGAACAATAAGAATGCTGGAATAAGAGGCAGCAACCTACCACGTATTGTGACCCACCTCAAATCAATGTTTTGACTTTCCAGCTTAGTCTAATTAGCCTGGATTACTGATGAGGTGCGCGTGACCTTGTGCTAAAACCACTGTTTCACTGGCTGAAAAGCCCGGCGTTCGGTGTTCGAAACCCACGGTAGACAGAAAGGTTGTTTTTTTTTATATCGGGGGTGAAATTAAAATCCTGAATCTATTGTGAGCGCGGCCCCCCCTCCCCCGACATACACCAGCAATGGTACTATGTGACGTAAAGTCAGTTTTTGTGTTTGTTTTATTTAACCAAGGAGAGACAAACACCATTGAAGAAAATGCTTTGACCAAGTTCAAAAGTAGTTTCGTTTCAACTCCAGATGCAGGACAACTTTTTGCTGAACAAGGAAAGAAGAGGAAGAAGTAGAAGTAATAATCCATAATGAAGGCGCATCCGTGATAACGGAGAGGAAGAAGAGGATGATAAAGAGGAAGACAAAATAATCCATATGAAGCAACATTCCTGATAATGAAGTAGAAGAAGAAGTAGAAATGATCCATAATCAGGACAGATACCTGACAAAAAAAAAGAAGAAGAATGAGACGAAGAAAGAGAAGAAGGAGAAGAAGAGAAGAGAAGAAGAAGGAGTATTCTATTACCAAAACACATTCTTGAATGTGAATCGAATCACTTGCTGTCTGTAATCAAATGTCTAGAACTGAGATAAGTTTAGCAAGACCGTCTGGCAACTTGTGGCTAGTACACTGAGCCTTCTTAGCTTCAGCGGCAAGATCTGTCCCATATTGATGTGACAATCCTTCTCTGACTCCAGACCTGTGTTGACAGACAATTCACAGACATTCGAGAAATACAATGCGACCTCTCTTATTTTCGGAGTTTAAAGTAACACTTGAAAGTGTCACCACACATATGGGATGTCTGTGAAAGGTACTTCGATTGACCAGAAAAGACAGAATGAGAAATTATTTCTAAAAGAAAGAGTAGAAATTGAAACAGTCAAAAGTTAAAAACAGAAACAATGAACAAACTGGTTTGCCCACCTGGAAAGAATGTCGTGCGATTCCTTACCAAAAAAAGGTATATATTAAAAGTGGAGAAACGAGAAGAGCAAAAGGTAGACCCATAGTAAGATGGACGGACAACATCAAAGAAACTCTGCAATAACATCAAATGTAAGGTAAAAGAACCAGATATTAATTTGTGATTTAGTATGTTGTTTACCCATTGGTGCTCGGTCGCTTATCCAGAAGCTTTGGAGACACTTGTAAAGTTGTGAATCAAACATCGTAACTCACAAGCGAGGCGCCATTCTTCACCTTTCTAGAGTATGAACCTTGGTACCCATTTCTAGAGACAGATAATAATAAACGAATATCATTATGGAGGGAAACTTCGAAGGCGATAGATCAACAAATCTAGAGACAGATAGTGATAAATGAATATTATTATAGAGGGAAACTTTCAATGCGATAGATCATAAATCTAGAGACAGATAGGGATAAATGAATATTATTATAGAGGGAAACTTTCAATGCGATAGATCATAAATCTAGAGACAGATAGTAATAAAAAAATATTATTATAGAGGGAAACTTTCAATGCGATAGATCATAAATCTAGAGACAGATAGTGATAAATGAATATTATTATAGAGGGAAACTTTCAATGCGATAGATCATAAATCTAGAGACAGATAGTAATAAATGAATATTATTATAGAGGGAAACTTTCAATGCGATAGATCATAAATCTAGAGACAGATATTAATAAATGAATATTATTATAGAGGGAAACTTTCAATGCGATAGATCATAAATCTAGAGACAGATATTAATAAATGAATATTATTATAGAGGGAAACTTTCAATGCGATAGATCATAAATCTAGAGACAGATATTAATAAATGAATATTATTATAGAGGGAAACTTTCAATGCGATAGATCATAAATCTAGAGACAGATATTAATAAATGAATATTATTATAGAGGGAAACTTTCAATGCGATAGATCATAAATCTAGAGACAGATATTAATAAATGAATATTATTATAGAGGGAAACTTTCAATGCGATAGATCATAAATCTAGAGACAGGTATTAATAAATGAATATTATTATAGAGGGAAACTTTCAATGCGATAGATCATAAATCTAGAGACAGATATTAATAAATGAATATTATTATAGAGGGAAACTTTCAATGCGATAGATCATAAATCTAGAGACAGATATTAATAAATGAATATTATTATAGAGGGAAACTTTCAATGCGATAGATCATAAATCTAGAGACAGATATTAATAAATGAATATTATTATAGAGGGAAACTTTCAATGCGATAGATCATAAATCTAGAGACAGATATTAATAAATGAATTTTATTATAGAGGGAAAATTTCAATGCGATAGATCATAAATCTAGAGACAGATATTAATAAATGAATATAATTATAGAGGGAAACTTTCAATGCGATAGATCCTAAATCTAGAGACAGATATTAATAAATGAATATTATTATAGAGGGAAACTTTCAATGCGATAGATCATAAATCTAGAGACAGATATTAATAAATGAATATTATTATAGAGGGAAACTTTCAATGCGATAGATCATAAATCTAGAGACAGATATTAATAAATGAATATTATTATAGAGGGAAACTTTCAATGCGATAGATCATAAATCTAGAGACAGATAGTAATAAATGAATATTATTATAGAGGGAAACTTTCAATGCGATAGATCATAAATCTAGAGACAGATAGTAATAAATGAATATTATTATAGAGGGAAACTTTCAATGCGATAGATCAGCGAATCTTTTCTTGGGAAGAGGAATGTTCGGGTCGACCGCAATGGTATCTTCTTTTTCGCAGCCATAAGTACAGTTGACACCGCTTACAGGGGGACTCGAACGTAGGTTGTTCGAACAAAATCATTTGTCATTGATTTATGTCGCCCATAGGGCAAGAACCAGAACTTTGTATTTACTTCGACACCCGAATGGGCACATGAAGTAGTTAAGAAAGAAAGAATTAAATTAATAAATAAGTAAATAAAAAAGAAATACGGCCAGTTAGGCGAAAATGGTGATCACTATAATGGGATCTGCATATCCGTAGGGAGACAATGCTGAGAGAGAAAATGTCAGGGGTGAATTAGTTGCGTGGGCAGCTAATTCTATAAAATGCCCAAAATGCCCTATGACGTTTTCGTCGGCGAATCGGAGGCGCCCTAACCTCCTTCCCGGGTAGGTGCGACCCGTCAGCCTAAAGATGGCAACGCATCTAGGAGAAGGTCAACTTCGATTATAAACCCCCGCTGTCTAGCGGGTACCCGTTCACGGAATATACTTCGGGAGTAAACCCTGAGGAAAAATCCGGAGATGGAGTCCCTAAGTCAGTTCAGTGTTGATTTCAACATTGCTCTGGCAACTCCTGCGGCGCAGTTGGCACTAAACTGTTCTTGCCCTGCTAGACCTTTGGACCGCTCGGCTGCGCGGAGAGAAGAAACATGTTGCATGGGCTCGGCTGCGTGGAGAGAAGAAACATGTTGCATGGGCTCGGCTGCGTGGAGAGAAGAAACATGTTGCATGGGCTCGGCTGCGTGGAGAGAAGAAACATGTCGCATGGGCTCGGCTGCGCGGAGAGAAGAAACATGCTGCATGGGCTCGGCTGCGCGGAGTGAAGAAACATGCTGCATGGGCTCGGCTGCACGGAGTGAAGAAACATGCTGCATGGGCTCGGCTGCGCGGAGTGAAGAAACATGTTGCATGGGCTCGGCTGCACGGAGTGAAGAAACATGCTGCATGGGCTCGGCTGCGCGGAGTGAAGAAACATGCTGCATGGGCTCGGCTGCACGGAGTGAAGAAACATGCTGCATGGGCTCGGCTGCACGGAGTGAAGAAACATGTTGCATGGGCTCGGCTGCGCGGAGAGAAGAAACATGCTGCATGGGCTCGGCTGCACGGAGTGAAGAAACATGCTGCATGGGCTCCGCTGCACGGAGTGAAGAAACATGCTGCATGGGCTCGGCTGCACGGAGTGAAGAAACATGCTGCATGGGCTCCGCTGCACGGAGTGAAGAAACATGTAGCATGGGCAACAACTTGTCTCTTTCTTTTTCTGCCCAAGCTCGCGCCCTGGAGAGGACACTCCAGAATCGCCATTTTGGTGTCGACAGGTTACCATCCACACCTGCCACACAAGTGAAACCACCAATTAAGAAACTCAACCTACGTTTGGGTTGCTGGAACGTCCGCACAATGCAAACTGGCCTATGTGACAATTTGTGTGATATAAACGACGTTAGAAAGACAGCCATAATCAACAATGAACTGAAACGACTTCAGGTGGATATAGCCGCACTTCAAGAGACGCGCTTGGCAGGATCAGGCATGCTGAACGAGGCGGACTACGTGTTCTATTGGCAAGGAAAGAGCAGCGACGACATCAGATAACACGGTTTGGGTTTTGCTGTGGAAAAATCTCTAAAAGGTCTGGTTACACTCGGCCAGAATGCATCGGATCGGATACTAACACTTCGCCTCAATACAACAACAAGACCAGTTACCCTTATAAGTGTATACGCTCCGACCTTGTGCTCGTTATCTGAAACCAAGGACAATTTCTATGAAAATCGACAGGAGTCATGGAAAGTATACCAGGACAAGATCACATTATTCTACTGGGGGATGTCAATGCTAGAATTGGCGCAGACCACAGTTCGTGGCCAACCTGCCTCGGTCGCTTTGGTGTTGGTAAATTAAATGAAAACGGCCAACGACTTCTAGAGTTTTGCGCATTTCATAACCTGTGACGTCACAAATACTTTCTTCAAAACTAAGCCTCAGCATAAAGTATCTTGGAGACACCCACGATCGAAACACTGGCACCAGCTGGACTTGATACTTGTCAGACACCCACGATCGAAACACTGGCACCAGCTGGACTTGATACTTGTCGGACACCCACGATCTAAACACTGGCACCAGCTGGACTTGATACATGTCAGACACCCACGATCTAAACACTGGCACCAGCTGGACTTGATACTTGTCGGACACCCACGATCTAAACACTGGCACCAGCTGGACTTGATACTTGTCGGACACCCACGATCTAAACACTGGCACCAGCTGGACTTGATACTTGTCGGACACCCACGATCTAAACACTGGCACCAGCTGGACTTGATACATGTCAGACACCCACGATCTAAACACTGGCACCAGCTGGACTTGATACTTGTCGGACACCCACGATCGAAACACTGGCACCAGCTGGACTTGATACTTGTCAGACACCCACAATCTAAACACTGGCACCAGCTGGACTTGATACTTGTCGGACACCCACGATCTAAACACTGGCACCAGCTGGACTTGATACTTGTCAGACACCCACGATCGAAACACTGGCACCAGCTGGACTTGATACTTGTCAGACACCCACGATCGAAACATTGGCACCAGCTGGACATGATACTTGTCAGACACCCTTTCCTCAAATCTGTAATCCTCACACGGTCATACCACAGTGCAGACTGCGACTCGGATCATTCTCTAGTTTGCTGCAAACTCAAGCTACTGCCCAGGAGGTTCCACTATGCCAGGCAGCCAAAGAAGAGACCTCGCATAGACACTAGCAAGCCATTCTGGATTGGTCGAGCAGTTCAACAAGACCCTCAAGGAGTCGCAAAGCGCTCATGAACACTACAACAGCGCTGTGGAAAAATGGGAGCATCTACGCAACGTCATCTACAACAACGCGGTTAGCAACTTTGTAAAACTGACACTTAAGTCTCACGATTGGTTTGAAGCCAACTCCCATGTTATGACACCCGTAATCGAAGCTAAACGCGCGGCCTTCTTAGATCACAAGCGCGCACTTAATGCAAATACTCTGCAGGCTATTAAAATGACCAGAAACAAAGTCCAGCAAACATCTCGACGCTGTGCTAATGAGTACTGGCTCCAGCTTAGCGACAGCATCCAGACTGCATCTCAAACTGGAAACCTAAAAATAATGTACGATGGCGTAAAGAAAGCCCTTGGACCAACAAAATACACTATTGCCCCACTAAAGTCATCCACTGTGGAGAAAATAACAGATAGAGGCAAACAGATAGAAAGATGGGTGGAACATTATTCTTCACTTTATTCAATAGAAAACACGGTTACACCAAACGCCATTGACGCCATACAATGTCTCCCACCTATGGAAGAGTTGGACATTGAACCAACCGTAGAGGAACTTAGCAAGGCCATAGATAGCTTGGCCACAGGCAAGGCTCCAGGACAAGATGGGATCCCTCCCGATCTGATTAAATTCTGCAAAAGTGCTATGTTACATCCCCTGCTTGAAGTACTACATCTATGCTGGAAAGAGAAAGCCATTCTTCAAGATATGAGAGACTCCGTGATTGTAACTCTCTACAAAAATAAAGGAGATAGAAGCGACTGCAACAACTACAGAGGCATCTCCATAGTCGGCAAGACCTTCGCCAGAGTCATCTTAGGAAGGCTACAAAAACTCTCAGAGCGCATATATCCTGAATCGCAATGTGGCTTTAGATCCGAAAGATCAACTGCAGACATGATATTCTCCTTAATTCTACTTCAAGACAAATCTCTTCCTCCTCTCTTCATCGCCTTTATCGACCTTACAAAGGCATTTGATCTTGTCAGCAGAGAAGGTCTTTTCAAAATACTTTCCAAAATAGGCTGCCCACATACTCTGCTACCGCTGGTAAAATCGTTTCATGAGGACATGAAGGGCACCATCTAATACGACGGCAGCACATCACAACCCTTCAACATACGTAGTGGTGTCAAGCAGGGATGCGTTCTTGCTCCAACTCTATTTGGAATCTTCTTCGCTGTTCTGTTAAAACATGCATTCTCACGTGCGAATGAAGGTGTCTATCTGCATACTAGATCTGATGGTCGTTTGTTCAATATCTCAAGACTAAAGGCAAGGTCTAAGGTCAAACATATCTCTTTTAGAGATCTGTTATTTGCTAAATACGCTGCACTTGTCACGCAAAGTCAGGAAGAACTCCAGAGCATGGTACATCGCTTTTCGCATGCCTGCCGAGACTTCGGTCTAACAATAAGTTTGCAGAAAACTAACATACTCAGTCAGGACGTCGAGGCAACACTTGAAATCTCTATCGACAACTATAACCTTGATATCGTGCGGCAGTATAACTACCTGGGGTCCATCATCAGCGACAGACTATCTTTAGGTACATAAATTGATACTCGCATTGGTGAAGCTGCTACCACCTTTGCCCGTCTTTCTAGGCGTGTCTGGCATAACAGCAAACTGACAATTAAAACAAAAGCCACAGTGTACAATGTCTGCATAATTAGTATCCTCCTGTATGGCAGCGAATCTTGGACAACTTATGTAAACAGGAGAAAAGACTAAATAGATTCCATATGCGATGTCTACGCCGTATTCTTGGTATCACCTGGAAGGATAAAGTGACAAACGTGGAGGCTATGACATGCACAAGCCTCCCGAATATCTACACGCTGCTCAAACAACGTAGGTTACGCTGGCTTGGCCATGTACACCGTATAAAAGATGGCCGCATACCGGAAGAAAGAATTATCTACGGACAACTGGCAGATGGTAAAAGAACTAGGGGGCGCCCAAAACTTCGATTTGTAGATGTGTGTAAACGCGACATGAAGACTCTGAACATAAACCCTGCAGCATGGGAGCACAAAGCTGCAGACCGCAATCTCTGGAAACACACTCTAAAGGTTCACCTCAAAGAAGAAGCAGACAGATTCATGGATAAATGTATTACAGAGAGAGGTTTCCTGGTCTGTACACATTTTATAATGATGGTTAATATCTTTTCCGTAGAGATATTCGCTTATTTCTTAAATATGTTGTTCTTGTGTAGCGACGGACAGCTCGCTCATTCAATAGTTAAGGCTTCATGCTGCAGGAGAGTGAGTAGTTGAGTAGATTACATGTGTTCTTATCTAATCGGAAACATGATTGATGGAATGAAAGTCAGATGCAAACTAGTTTCATTCCACGTAGAGTCGAAAGGTATGTTTTTTCGTCCAGTCGGGGAAAATAAAGGTCTGAAACTGTGCACTACGTTTTGACTGCACTGGAATATGCGTCCTTTATTCTCTAGCCTTAACAGACACCACTCGGCAGACATTCTCCCTCCCTCTTTCCATAACATGGAAAAACATTGTAAAGATTGTTTTCATTACTTACTCATCTTTAAGAGCATAGCTTACGTTGTAAGATCCGCCTTCGAAAGGATTAGACCATCTATTGTATTATACTGCAGGAGTTACTGGAACCATTTCTCTTGTCCCATACAGGTTTTTATTTAGTGGACCTGCCTTGTGTATTAAGCATGACTAAACGCTGTGTCCGTGTAGCATGGTTTCCAATTATCAGGGAGGGTAAAATGATACAAAGTCTCGTCGTCCGATCTAGGAGAAACAACAAAACACACAATTAGATTCTGGCATTTTTACGACGTTGGGATAAAAAAAAAATATGCGACAGAATTTCGCGCTATCAAATGGATGTGGTTGTGACACAGGCCGAAAGTGTCATGGTCGCCATTCTCTGGGTGATCTGTGCGATGAAAATGGGCATTTTGTTTAAAACAGAGGTGACGAAAACAAATGTTGCATTTTCATTTTAAAAAATTCCCTCCTATGCATTCTCTACAATTTAAAACGTGACGGATTTCCGTGAGCTGCATGTTTGCATAAAATTGTGTTTTAAGTTAGAAAAATAAAATTAATTTATGCAGTGCTATGAAATGTGGAAGACATCTTTTGAAGAACATTGTATAAGATGTATCAGGACATTTGAGTGGTTTTTCCTGTTTACAGGGAACAGAACAGCAATAAATGATGACGAATGCTCAGGTATACCAGTGTCAAGTTTAACGATAAATATTACTGAAAGTGTGCGTCACAGTATTATCAAAGATCGTCGCCGAAACACTGCTGAAGTCAGTCGTATTTTTCCTTTCAACTCCCTGTGGAGCATATGTCTTCAACAAATACTTTCCATCCGTTCTGCGTCTTACCATTCTTTTAAGATCATTATATGTCTTTCTAATCATCTTCATCTCTACTTCCATCTGTCTTTCCCAAGAATATTTTGGTTTTCCTCTTTGTCTTTTCCTTAGGGATTCAAAAAGGGCCTTTTGTGTAATACTGTCAGTTGGCTTCCGTAGAGTGTGTCCTATCCGGTGCCATCATCTTCGCTGTATGTCTTTATCCACTGGTATTTGACCGGTACCTTTCCATAATTCTATGTTAGTGATTTTGTCCTGCCATTTCCATCCTTTTATTCTACTCAAGCATCAATTAATGAAAGTCAGTATTTCATGATTGTTATTTTTTTTTTATAATTCACATCCATATATTAAGACACTGGCTTGACAATGAATTTGAAAATATATATTATTTAATTGAACCAGTTTTTGTTTCATTTCCATATGTATCGCAATGCAACGAACGATCCGCTTGCTTTTGATATCCATATCTCGGTGTCATTCTTGGTTCCTCCTTTATCTATATTACTGCTCAAATATATGTAAGACTGTACATCTAGTGGCGGTATTTTTCCTATTGCTATTTGGTTATTGCCAACTGCATTAATTCTCATAATTTTTGTCTTATATATATTTATTTTCAGTCCTGTTGTGATCTCTCATCAAGTATGCTCATTTTATCTTGTATCATTTCATGATTATGTGATAGGAAAGCTATGTCATCAGAAATGCCCAAGTCATTAAGTGGTCAGTGACCACTGGATTCCATTTCTATTGTTCTGAGTTATTTCATAATCCAATCTATGACCAGTAGAAAGAGAAATGGAGATAGAAAGCATCTTTGCCTTACTCCTGTTTTTATTTACAATGCTTCTGTAAGATGTCCTTCATGTGCAACACTACATTTAATTCCTTTGTATATTGTTCTTGTCAGTTTAATAAACTTTATAGGGATTCCGTAATGACTCAGCAACTTCCAAAGCATTCTTCTGTCTAAACTATCAAATGCCTTTTCGTAATCTATGAATCCAATATAAAGTGGGGACTAGTTCTAAACTTTGTTCAACTATTATATGTAATGTAGTTACGATTGGTCGATGGCTTGACAAGCTGTCATTGTAAAAAGTATTGTTATGGAACCAGAGCCATAGATTTTGGAAGCAGTAATCTCTGCAATATGTGACATTTTGGCACGCAAGGTTTCTGTTTTTAAGATTCTGGTTCTGCCCTATGTGCCGTCTTCGGCTCGAAAGGACAATAGATAGTTACGATTAGCACATGATCTGTTTTTCCTAAAACCTGCTTGTTCATCTCTCAAATGTTTCCCTATGGCCTCTTTTAGTCTCTTCCAAATGATTCTGCTTAATATATTTCCTGGCACTGATAGTAGCAAAATTCCCTTATAATTTATGCACTCCTGTAAAATTTCTTTCTTTGGTAGTTTGATCCCAAACCTTCTTTCCAGTCGTTAAATATTTCTTTCCTTTCCCATATTCTATCTAGTAGATTATGTAACATCTTGGTAGAGGTGTTCATATCTGCTTTGAAGGTTTCTGAAGGAATGTTATCTGGTTAAGATTAATGGCTTTACCATTTTTTAATAGCTTGATTGATTTCATTATTGCCACAGTTAACGTGTAACTCTCCTTCTGCTGGTAGTATATCTGGAGGGTTATTTGAGCAGGGTCTGTTCAAAAGTTCTTCAAAGCGTCCCTTCTAACTCTTCATTTTGTTCCCTCATATAACTAAGTAGATTTCCTTTCTTATCCTTAATATAGGCATTGATCTGTTTATATTTTACGTTTACTATCTTTGTGCTATTCTCTTAGTGCTCAAATGGAAATAACAGTCAACTTAAGCTAAAAGAAGTCATTACTGATGATGCACGTCGAATGAAGGCTTGTTTCCTGACTTCTGAACGAGAACCAGATACAGTAACGATGTTTACTCAGTAAAAGCATGACGCTGATGACGCTGGCTACCCATCTTCCATATTTACTAAACCTTGCACTTTGCCACGTTTTCTTGCTGCAAAGACTCCAAATTTGAAAATCAATTCAAGACGCAGATTTCAGTAGAGAAAGCTCAAGCTGAGTTGTAGGTAGTTCTGAACATGTTGGAAGGACGAAGATTTCAGTAGAGAACACTCAAGCTGAGTTGTAGGTAGTTCTGAACATGTTGGAAGGACGAAGATTTCAGTAGAGAACACTCAATCTGAGTTGTAGGTAGTTCTGAACCTGTTGGAAGGACGAAGATTTCAGTTGAGAACACTCAATCTGAGTTGTAGGTAGTTCTGAACCTGTTGGAAGGACGAAGATTTCAGTAGAGAACACTCAATCTGAGTTGTAGGTAGTTCTGAACCTGTTGGAAGGACGAAGATTTCAATTGAGGAAATTCAAGCTGACATGTAGATACTGGTTATCTGGTTTTGGAAGGCCCCCGTATCACTGCAAACGAATTAAAATCCATAATTGCTCAACCGCCCGTGCCAGTGGAATCATCAGAATTACTAACTCATCTCCCAAACAAATAACGGTAGCTGTAGTCCCTATCATAGTAGTCTCAGCACACGCCAAATGACATAAGGCGAAACCGCATAGAAAGTGAACACGGCCAACTGTTCCCTGTCATACGATATCAGCATTCGTCGTAAACAATTGGAATATCGGGACATGATCAAAACGGATGAAACACACAGGTCACGGTGTGCACAGAGCACTTAACTCAGTAGCTTCTGCAACAAGCCGGACTTGGAATATGAGGAAACTGCAACAAGGAACACTTTTCAGACATAGCCTTCAATGGTTCCTGCCACCTATTTACCATATTACCCGGAAAACACGTCCTCCTGAAAATGATGATGGTCATAGTATTTAAATATATAGCGCTTGATGATGTTAGGACATCGTGTTTGACTCCAACTCCGAACATACAAAACACAGTTCTTCGTCAGATTATCCCCGTTGCACACCAAACAACAGATCGCAAGATTAGCGCATAGTCCCGATTGTGAAGTCATAGCGAGGTCCCAAGTGTGAAGAGGCCCCCGGGTGTGAAGTCCTCGTGAGGCCCCCTCTTGGGACACACAATGAGCCATTATGATGACGTAGCACGCACAAAATGGCTGCGCCCATGGATTCCTGATTACTTTAGTGAATGCAGTCTACAACGAACGAAACATGGTGCAAATTAACCAACGAGATAAAACTTCGGCTGACTTGACGGAGCCCACCACATTAATGCGTTGGAAATTGTAAATAACTTGCGGCAAACACCATCAACGGTTTCCTAACAGCACTCATTGTGACGTAAAACGCAGATCAACACTAGACGATGGAAGGTCGCATTCACAACACTTAATTTGTCAAAACTGAGTATTGCCGTGCGTGCAACGCCAATTCATTGGCGTAGATATGATAAGTAGAACATCATTTATACTTGAATGCAGAAAATTGCAATGGAAAGCCGAAATTGATCAGATTCCAAAGCAATTTCTGCAGCGATCGAGAGAACGTGACTTAGTTCCGTCATTATGGAAACGGAAGTCCCATGTTAGATAGTTCTCAACAAGTTTAACAAAATAGCGTTCATTAAAATTAAGATCATTATCGTCATTGAGAAGAGGACTACACTGAGAGTAATGGTGGCCACTAACAGTATGATACTCCATTCTTTCTTCTGTCACTGGTCCCGTTATTTCTTGACCGCCCTTCGTATTATATGTGTTCTCTGTTCTCTTGTTCCTTACAGCGCAGAGAAGGAATGCCGTGTAGTTGTTTGTGCGCTGGGTTTGATTCTTACACATTATTTGAGGTCTCACAAACTCATCTTGTGGACGATTTTTTTCTCAACTTCTGGTATGACATTATCCTTAGTTCTTCAGTAATAATTACAATATAGTCACGAGATGATCAAAATATAGTCACGAGATGGTCAACATATAGTCACAAGATGGTCAAAATATAGTCACGAGATGATCAAAATATAGTCACTAGTAGGTCAAAATATGGAAAATGTTGAAGAAGTTTGAGAGTAGTGTCCCAATGGGGAAGGTTGAAGACGTTTAAGAGTAGTGCTTCAATGGAGAAGTTTGAAGACATTTGAGAATAGTGATTCAATGGAGAAGTTTGAAGACGTTTGAGAGGAATGCTTCAATGGGGAAGTTTGAAGACGTTTGAGAGTAGTGCCTCAATGGGGAAGTTTGAAGACGTTTGAGAGTAGTGCCTCAATGGGGAAGTTTGAAGACATTTGAGAATAGTGATTCAATGGAGAAGTTTGAAGACGTTTGAGAGTAGTGCCCCAATTGAAAAGTTTAAAGACGTTTGAGAGTAGTGCCCCAAAGGAGAAGTTTGGAGACGTTTTAGAGTAGTGCTCCATTGGAGAAGTTTGAATACGTTTTAGAGTAGTGCTCCAATGGAGAAGTTTGAAGACGTTTGAGAGTAGTGCTCCAATGAAGAAGTTTGAAGACGTTTTAGAGTAGTGCCCCAATGGAGATGTTTGAATATGTTTTAGAGTAGTGCTTCAACGGTGAAGTTTGAGACGTTTTAGAGTAGTGCTCCAATGGAGAAGTTTGAAGACGTTTGAGAATAGTGCTCCAATGGAGAAGTTTGAAGACGTTTGAGAGTAGTGCCCCAATGACCCACAGGGCTATGGGATGAAGCAGAAAAGTAAGGTCCCCAAACCAGAGACACCGGTTCAAGTTACGATAGAATCAACAAGATATTTTTTTTCTTAATGAAATTTAAAATAATTATTCTAACCCCAACACTTGTTACCACTGTACTAATCATGCGACCTTTATTCTCCGGCCATATAATTTTATCCGCTGCACTTTCCTTTTCAGTCCCTTAAATGATATAAATGCTGTAACGAAAGTTTTTAAGTAACACCTCATTTTTAAGATTTCCATCTCTCTTTTTTCCCAATTAGTTCTTTTTTATTTATGTGTGTGTGTTGTATTTATTTACTCCACTTTTCTTCTGTCTGTGGACTCAATGTTTGTGAAACTATTTCACTAACTGCCTTTATGAGCAGGTAGATAGATTTCTACCTCCGCTTTCACTTCCGGTTAATCTTTACTAAGTTTTGATTTTCTCAAGAAGAAATAAATTACATTTCGTCGAAAAACTGTTGTGGAGATTTGAATGCTGAATGATTGCAGATTGTCTAGTATGTAGAATGATATCAGCTGTATTGGACCTCTCGTAGGCGTAATGATATCAAGTGTTGATTGTATTACTACTAAAACCACACAAGTTGCAGATGGGGTCAGTGTTATACCTCTCTGTTATTGTCTTCCCAAACCACAAGACTTAGATACCACATCTGATCACTATTCTATCAGTTTTCAAAACTTATATGTTTCAGGAATGAATCTAACCATTTCTTTATTATTTTCCCTTGCTGATATCCAAAATAATAATGAATTCCATGCAAAGTGGCTCTTTTTTTGTGAAGTTAAAAAAATATTCGTCATACTAAAACGCATAATGCATGCCTCTGAAACTCTCTTGGGTAAACAATTAGCATTTCTACTTGAGCTTTATAAAAATTGTAGTTATATGTTAATTTAATTCATATTCCCAAAATAAAAGGAGGGAGAAACAGTATTTAAGATACATATACAAATGTTTAATGAAAATTATAGTTACATACTAATTTAATTGATATCCTCAAAATTAAATAAGGAAGAAACAGTATTTAAGTTAAACATAAAAATGTTTAATGAAATGTTTTGGGGCCTCGGTAGCCTAGTTGGGAAAACCACCCGACTGGACTACCGACGTTCGGACAACCCGTGTTCGATTCCCGCTGGGAGCAGTGTGAATTGTACTCGTGGTTGGAAAAAAAAAATACCCCCACGGTCGACCCAGCCGTTGGCAGAAATGGGTACCAGGGTATATTATTCTGGGAAGGTGAGGAATGTCGCTTCGCATCTGAGTTTCGATGCTTGAGGCTACACTATACAGAAATATCCGAACATTTCTGGATAGGCGGCCGAGCACATATGGGTGTAAACTCGCGTGCTAAGACGCCGGTTCAAGTCTCGTACTTTACCTTTACCTTTAATGTTTAATGAACATTTGCACCTTTTCACTTGTTTCTTGCATTCAAGCAATGAGTAGTATCTTGTTAGTGTTCATCAAAAATCTGAAATCATTAATTAATTTGTTTATCTTGATACCTTGTCTTTACGACAGCAATGTATTTCACTATCCTCATAGTTCACAGCTCCACGGGTTGGTGGCAAGAAATCAACATGGAATAGCAAGAAATGAACCTTCTGAGACAAGATGCAGCAAAGTAATGCATTAGATGCAAATTGTAGTTTTCCACTCTGTTGTTTCCTGGTAGTTATCTACTCAGTTGTTTCCTGGTAGTTATCTGCTCTGTTGTTCCCGTGTAATTATATGCTCTATTGTCCCCGTGTAGTTATCTGTTCCGTTGTCCCCGTGTAGTTATCTGCTCTATGTATCATGGTAGTTATCGTCTCTATGTATCCTGGTAGTTATCTGCTCCGTTGTTCCCGTGTAGTTATTTTCTATATTTCCAATGACTTTTTTTTACCAGTGACTGGGATTCCACCCACGCAACCTTCTCCTTGCCATTAAATACGCGAAGGAGCAAGTCATCTGCCATAAGGTTACTAATAGGGTAACCAATAAATCCTTCCTTCATTATTTGACTCACACTCATTCTTTGACGTTTTCTAATTAAGTACTGGAAAGCCTCTTCTGTTTTAGCCATTGCCCATTGCTTTCATAAAGATTTTGATTTCATAACAACCACTTTAATGTGCGAGAACGGTAACAAAATTGTATTTGTCCTTAGAGGTCCTAGATTTTCAACATTGAAATCGCCTTTTTCGTTGCAGTGGTCACTGTGTGCACGACAATCCCATTTCTATCGAAAGCAAACAGTACTTGGCGTATCCACCCTAAAGTCCAAGCAAAAGAGCGACTACATTTACGTAAATACAGAGTGGCCACTGATGCTAATTGTAGTTTCTGCATCATAAAAACTATTTAATGTTTAGAAGACTCTCCTTCCCATGAACTGCATGACCATCTGAAATGGAATGTAAAACATTATGTCTGATCAGATAAACAGCTTTAAGACTTGTCTTGAAATAATCGATTAAACGCCATCAATAATCTGGTCTGTAATTGATTTTGAAGGCAGTTGTTCCCCAACAAAATGGTGTGCACGAGGAAAGGTCACAAAACAAATGTAATTAGTTTCTAACGATCCCAAATCAGACATTCCATCATCATTTGTCGGGAGATTTGACTGTTGCAGTCTGGAACCTTAAGCTCCGCTTTGACCTTTCATAAGATAAGACCTCTGACGAGGTCATCCAGTTCAGTTTGGGTTATTAGATTTTGTTTAGTGAAGTCAGCACAAAGTCTAGATCAAGTGAATTCGATTGATCATGACTAGAAACGTCCTTAGCTTAATCAGCTGTAAATAATGATGGGTCTTTTAAATAATGATGTCCGCGTGGAACAGGACGTACTGCAGTGGGAATTGTGAGATATTTCAGTCCCTGTTTGCTTCTTTTACTTGTCTTTCCGTTCAAATTGGAGACACCGAACAAAAATAACAATTGCTGATATGATCCAATGAGTCCACTCAAAATTAGTTACGACTGCAAATGAAAGCATGCCTTTCGCCGCTCAACCGCTGTTTAAGATGTATTGAGTAAGTACAGCAACTTGACTGTTTGTGCTTTACTCTGATTTTTTATTTTGTTACCATAAACCAAAATGTAGACTATTGGCCATTGCAGTCAAATTTCGTTTTTTGTGATACAAAATTCATTTCTCCACAAATACAGCAGAGTTAATCAGAACTGTTCACGCATGCCCCGAGATTTTCTGAACTTGTGATTCATAAAGAGGCACAAAAACAATGCCAACATAATGGTGTTCAGTTATGAGAAATAGGCTATTTATACGAAGTTGTGCAAACATATGTATGATTGTATCGTTTTCTTTCTGTTCTCTGTGTATAGATCAGTGTCGGAATGCAATCTGCTACTAACGATTCTTCACACAAACACATTTACAGCCCTAAATACATAACATATGATATTGTTCCAGATTATACTCTCAAGTTGTTATTGTTATGGATCCAGATTATACTCTCAAGTTGTTATTGTTATGGATCCATATTAAATTATCAAATTGTTATTGTTATGGATCCATATTAAATTATTAAGTTGTTATTGTTATGGATCCAGATTATACTCTCATGTTGTTATTGTTATGGATCCAGATTATACTCTCAAGTTGTTATTGTTATGGATCCAGATTATACTCTCATGTTGTTATTGTTATGGATCCAGATTAAATTATCAAGTTGTTATTGTTAAGGATCAAGATTAAACTCTCAAGTGTTTACTGTTATGTATCCAGATTAAACTCTCAAGTGTTAACTGTTATGTATCCAGATTAAACTCTCAAGTGTTAACTGTTATGTATCCAGATTAAACTCTCAAGTGTTAACTGTTATGTATCCAGATTAAACTCTCAAGTGTTTACTGTTATGGGCCCACATTAAACTCTCAAGTGTTAACTGTTATGGGTCCAGATTAAATTCTCAAGTGTTTACTGTTATGGGCCCACATTAAACTCTCAAGTGTTAACTGTTATGGGTCCAGATTAAATTCTCAAGTGTTTAATTGTTATGGGTCCAGATTAAACTCTCAAGTGTTTACTGTTATGTATCCAGATTAAACTCTCAAGTGTTTACTGTATGGATCCAGATTAAATTCTCAAGTGTTTACTGTTATGGGCCCACATTAAACTCTCAAGTGTTTACTGTTATAGGTCCAGATTACATTCTCAAGTGTTTACTGTTATGGGCCCACATTAAACTCTCATCAATTCCATATTAGATGTTCCTTACATGCGCTACAAACTGCAATAGTGTCACACATTTCCGTTATTGCCATAATACAAATAAAAACAACAAATATAGTCATGGCAAAGATTTCCTATGACTTTTAGATCCTTCTTTCTTTTTGACTTTATATTTGTTTCCGCTGTTACAATGACGTTTCTATACTTATAATATATCATGGGACTAAACAGACCTAATCATGCCCTTTTAGTGACAATATATTCTGAGAAGACACAACCATGAAACAGTTAAAAAAGATTACCTTGACCTTATTACGTCATTATTGAAGTTCACCCTGGGCGTACAGAACAAAAGTATCAGATTTCAGCGATTACCGAAGAAATATGAAGAAACGTGGGCGTTAATCATTCTATACATGTTTTGCTTGATGAACTTTTACACGCGCATAATGAAAGACAAATTTTGGAATGTCCATTTTGGAACAAACTGAAACTCAATACCACAGAGTCGTTGACATTTCCTGGATGTTACAGTCTCGTGTATTACGCCAGCATTCATACAAAATTATTTTACATAAAACGTTTTAAAAAAGCGAAGAACATTGTTTCCTACTAAAGACATAACTTCTGGTACTTGAATGTCTTTTATTTGATCTACTGAAGTATGACAGGGGAGCCGCGATAGCTCAGTGCTTAGTGAACTGGACTACAAAGGACAAGGGGTAGGGTTCGATCCCAACCGGCGGCTTCCGGGTTCACCCAGCCTTAAATGGGAACCGGATTTTTTTCTGGGAAAATAAAGCAGCACAGGCGTAATACCTACCACATTACCCCAAAAATCATGTGCTGAAGGGCTGTAAAATATATGGCCACTAACACCATATTTCCCCATACGCCACTTGGCGGGACGGGGGTACTTGACTTTTTACTTACTGAAGTATGACAGTGACGTTGTTTTAACTTTATAGGTCAAGAATATGAATTGTCACGACTTGAAACAAGAGGCCTAGTTTATGTTTGGGAACCAGTCTGGACAGAAAGATAAGATCACAAGGGAACAGCGGAAAACAAGAAGGAGAAATAGTCTTTGTTATTACCTAATTGTACCGTATCAAGTATTAACTTGCAGATAATTCATAAAAATCACTTCTATTCTGTCTATTAACAGATTTACTTCACTCTCTCACTTCTAGGTAACGAAAAAATAAAAACGGATTCTTGCTGTGTATGCATAAGTCGTGAATTTTGTTTGTAGATTAGCAAGAACGATGTTAAGGTTTCATGATTGCTGCTTTTTTTCAAACGCTTACAATCGATTCATGTGAAAGAATTTTTGAAAAAAAATTTGAAAGTGAAGAAAACAACTCAGAGAACTTTGACGATTGAGTCCAGAAAGTGAGAAATACAACCTGATAAATGATCCGTTTGATGTTAACAAGCATCTCGTTAGCCAATGCCGTGATGTAAATTCTGCAAGTGAATGTGTAATCATGTTCTCATTATGGAAGAGATGGGGGCTTATCTTAAAAGGAGATACGTCTTTTGTTTCACCTATTAAGTAGTTGTGGATGCGTTATGTCACTACTTTCAATCTGACCAATCTCTCTTCAACGTTTGTTTCATTTCTGTCAATGTTTAACAATTGATTTCCTCTGACAGCGACATCTTTGACCACTTCTTTTCTCATTTTTCACAAGCAAGAGTTCTTTAACGTCCTTAGTGTGCACACGTGGCAAGAGTTCTTTAACGTCCTTAGTGTGCACACGTGGCAAGAGTTCTTTAACGTCCTTAGTGTGCACACGTGGCAAGAGTTCTTTAACGTCCTTAGTGTGCACACATGGCAAGAGTTCTTTAACGTCCTTAGTGTGCACACGTGGCAAGAGTTCTTTAACGTCCTTAGTGTGCACACGTGGCAAGAGTTCTTTAACGTCCTTAGTGTGCACACGTGGCAAGAGTTCTTTAACGTCCTTAGTGTGCACACGTGGCAAGAGTTCTTTAGCGTCCTTAGTGTGCACACGTGGCAAGAGTTCTTTAACGTCCTTAGTGTGCACACGTGGCAAGAGTTCTTTAACGTCCTTAGTGTGCACACGTGGTCTCGAATTTGTCTGTTACCCGAGATGGTTAGACAACTGATCTCACAAGCCATACACGGGGAAGGTAAAGCCAAGACGAAACCATGGATCCGAAGGGGAAATACCCACTTCTTGTCGCGGTGTTCGAACCTTGAACTTTCTTATCCGGAAACACCACACATCGTACCTTTAGACCACACAGCCCTTTCTAATAAGTGGTTACACTCTCAACATATTTAGAGTCTTTCATTTATGTGGTTCCATCTTCTCTAATAAGTGGTTACACTCTCGACATATTTAGAGTCTTTCATTTATGTGGTTCCATCTTCTCTAATAAGTGGTTACACTCTCGACATAGTTTGAGTCTTTTATTTATGTGGTTCCATCTTCTCTAATAAGTGGTTACACTCTCGACATAGTTTGAGTCTTTCATTTATGTGGTTCCATCTTCTCTAATAAGTGGATACGCTTTCGACATATTTAGTCTTTCATTTATGTTATTCAATCTTCTCTAATAAGTGGATACACTCTCCAGATAGTTTGAGTCTTTCATTTATGTTATTAAATCTTCTCTAATAAGTGGATACACTCTCGAGATAGTTTGAGTCTTTCATTCATGTTATTCAATCTTCTCTAAAAAAAACAATAAAAATAAAGCGCACTCATCAGAATTACAGGAGTTTTATCGCTGCCGCCAAATTTAATGCCTTTCTGGTATTTAAAAACACCGAAATAAGCTAAGCTTGTGACGCATTCATTTGACACGTGCGGCTTTTTCTCTCTGTTTGCTCGGCGATTACTCCATCGTCAGACCTACAGAAACAACACACAAACTATGGAACTAATGAGATGTTTATCACTGTAACAGCAGCTTCACAAAAGAGTAGGAAAACAAAATAAACCTAAACCTTTCAGCAACAAAACTTTCATCAGTGAACAAGAACAGTTGACAGATACAGATTTATTGCGAATATACAAACAGGAGCTAGGATTTTTTGTTTTTCAACAGAAACGGTCAAGAATGCGTTCCTGTCAAATATATGATCTTACAAATTTTTAAAGATGCTTAGAAATACGTTAAAAGTAAATAAAAACTTAAACTACCACCGTGTTCATTTATTATGATGTAATTGTTGACATTGATAATTCTAATACATCAGAATTTGAAATGGGTGTGATATAAGGAGTTTCTCTCTTAGTGCAATGAGACCAGAGTTCAGGTATACCTTATGGATGGGTCACGGCTGGCTAGAGAATGAATTTCAGGTACATAAATTAAAATAATATAATATAATATAATATAACATAACATAACATAACATAACATAACATAATATAATATAATATAATATAATATAATATAATATAATATAATATAATATAATATAATATAATATAATATAATATAATATAATATAATATAATATAATATAATATAATATAATATAATCTAGTCATGGTTAAATCACATTCACATTTATATCTTTTAGCGAAATCGTGAAATAAATGTACCTTGATAAATAGGCTTTTGAAGTTGCATATGAAGACAAGAAAGTGTAGGCAGACAAGAGAGTTTACAAGGAAAAGGAAGTGTACGAGGACAAGAGAGTTTACAAGGACAAGAGAGTTTATAAGGACAAGAGAGTTTATAAGGACATGGAAGTGTACCGAAACAGGGAAGTAAAGGTAAAGGTAAAGTACGAGACTTGAACCGGCGTCTTAGCACGCGAGTATATACCCATATGTGCTCGGCCGCCTATCCAGAAATGTTCGGATATTTCTGTATAGTGTAGCCTCAAGCATCGAAACTCAGATGCGAAGCGACATTCCTCACCTTCCCAGAATAATATACCCTGGTACCCATTTCTGCCAACGGCTGGGTCGACCGTGGGGGTATTTTTTTTTTTTTTTTTATTCCAACCACGAGTACAATTCACACTGCTCCCAGCGGGAATTGAACACGGGTTGTCCGAATGTCGGTAGTCTAGTCGGGTGGTTTTCCCAACTAGGCTACCGAGGCCCCCAAACAGGGAAGTGTACGTGCGAAAGGAATGTTCACGGACAAGGAAGTGTATAGAAAGACAAGGAGGTGTACGAGGACAAGAAGGTGTATTAGGATAATGACGTGTATGGGAAATAGAGGTGTGTACGAGGGGACGAAAGTCTACAGGACAAGAAAGAATAGGTGGGCAAGGGAGTGTACAAGGAGAAGGAAGTCTATGAGGTCAAGCATATTATTGAGTTATTGAGTTATTTGCGGGTCATTATCATTGCGCTCCAAAAACGTCCATAGGTCTCAGATTACCTCCTCAGCAAGTCTCGAAGTGTCCAGCGACTGACGACTCCAGTTCTGTGTTGGTTGATAAGTCTTCTTCGTCAGTGATGTCGTTGGTGATGAGTGGATACCGGTGCCTACGTCATTCAAGGGGACTTTCTCGTGTATTGTCATACTCGACAGGAAAAGTAGGGAACAGAACCCGGTCGTGGTTAATGCTGAGGTCAACGGTCTCATCTGCGATAACACCGATGAGAAAGATGCAGTCATCTATACAGACGGATCTGCAAGACAACACCAAAGAAGTGCGTGGGCATTTACAGCTGCTCGGCAGGCAGAATAGTCAAGGAAGACAGTGGTGCATACGTCATGACCACGAGTAGCATGACAATGGAGGCGATGGCAGTGACCACGGCATTCAAATGGTTAGAGTCACAAGACTACACCCACGCCTGTATACTGAATGATTCGATGAGCATGATAAAAAAGTGGAGGCGGGCTCTGTACGCATGCAATGGGTAGAGTCGTTGCAGAAATCCAAAATATGTAAGGTCACCTTTGTCTATGTCCCTGGACATGCGGGAGTGCGGGGAAATGAAAGAGCGGACCAGTTGCTAGCTGTGCTGTCGTTGAAGACGGGCAACCAATGGATCGATCGGACATCATCAATGCCCTCCGATATGTTGGAAGGGCGCATGACGTGGACAAACTTTAGTCCACATCACTCCTTCGGTTAAAAGAGATGGGAGTTAAGATGAGTACAGCCAAAATACGAAAAATTTAGTGAGCGTATAAGAAGACTTATCAACCAACACAGAACTGGAGTCGTCAGTCGCTGGACACTTCGAGACTTGCTGAGGAGGTAATCTGAGACCTATGGACATGTTGGGAGCGCAATGATAATGACCCGCAAATAACTCAATAACTCAATAACTCAATAATATGCTTGACCTCATAGACTTCCTTCTCCTTGTACACTCCCTTGCCCACCTATTCTTTCTTGTCCTGTAGACTTTCGTCCCCTCGTACACACCTCTATTTCCTATACACGTCCTTATCCTAATACACTTTCTTGTCCTCGTACACTTCCTTGTCTTTCTATACACTTCCTTGTCTTTCTATACACTTTCTTGTCTTTCTATACACTTCATTGTCCGTCTACATTCCCTTCTCATCGTACACTTCCCTGTCCCGGTACACTACCATTATCCTTGTAAACTCTCTTGTCCTCGTAAACTCTCTTGTCTTCCTACGGTCTTGTTTTCATAAAATTCCTTCTCATTGTACACTCTTTTGTACACCTACATCCATTGAAGTCGCATACTTCCTTGTCCTCCTACACTCCGTGGCTTTCGTACTCTACCTTGCCGTCGTATACATTTGTGTCCTGCGTACACTCTTTATCCTCGGACACTCCTTTATCCTGCGTACACTCCATTATCCTCGTACACCTCCTTATCCTCGTACACACCTTTATCCTACGTACACTCCCATAATCTGAGTACACTCCATTATCCTCGTATACTCCTTTATCCTCGTGCATTCCATTATCCTCGTATACTCCTTTATCCTCGTGCATTCCATTATCCTCGTATACTCCTTTAATCTTGTACATTCTATTATCCTCGTACACTCCCTTATCCTCGTACACTCCATTATCCTCGTACACTCCTTTATCCTCGTACATTCTATTATCCTTGTACACTCCATTCACCTCGTACACTCCATTATCCTGCGTACACTCCATTATCCTCTGTACATTCCCTTTTTCTCATAAACACCTTTATCCTGCGTACACTCCATTGCCCTCCGTACACTCCATTATCCAGCGTATATTCCATTATTCTCGCACAGTCGTTTATCCTGTGTACTTATTATCCTACGTACATTACCTTATCCTCATCATCTCCCTTATCCCCGTACACTCCCTTATCAGGCGTACTCCCTTATCCTCGTACACTCCATATGCTCCGTTACTGCCGTGGACTCCAACACTCCCTTGCCCATGTATATTTCCTTGCCCTCGTACACACTTTTATCCTCCGTACACTCCCCTGTCTTCGTACACTCTCTTATCCTCGTACATTCCATTGTCCTCCTACAATCACTTATCCTCACACACTCCTTTATCCTCATACATTCCTTTATCCTAGTACACTCCCCTGTCCACGTATTTTTCATGCATAGCCTTCAATTGTTCCCGCCGCCTATCCCCATATACCGGAAGTTCACGTCCTCTTGAAATGATGATCGTAGTATTTTTTTTTTTTTAATGTATAGCGCTTGATGATGTTAGGCCACCGTTGTTGACTCCAATTCCGAACATATAAACACACAGTTAGTCGTCAGATTATCCCCGTCGCATGTCAAACAACAGACCGTAAGATTATCGTACAGCCGGGCAAGGGATGTACGATGAGCCATTACGATGACGTAGTACACAAAAATATCGTACACACAACAATTTCACACTCTTTAGAATCCTGATTACTCTAGTGAAAGCAGCCTACGACGAACAAAACACGGTGCAAATTTCCTAAAGAGATAAAACTGCGGCTGACGAAGTAGTTTACATTAATGAGTAATATCTCTCTCTGCGGTCAAGACTCAATCAGAGTAGGATTCCAGACTCACACATGAAGACAGCTGTCTGTTTAAATGAATTGGTCGACCGCACAGACAGAACATCATAATTAGAGTCTGTTAGACCCACTCTGATTGAATACCTGTTAAAACGTTGCACTGTGTTCTGCGCCAGTGGCCCAGTGCATCCTATTTCAGCCAACATTTTATTCAGGTTTGCTTTCCTTAGCCTTTGATTGTCCCCAATCTTCCTGCAAGGCAGCAGATTGTCTTTTCTGTAGGGGGATTCTGCCCTTAGATGGTCGGCCCTCCCAGGTTTACGAGCACCATCTGCCCGAGTCACTTGAGATGACTAACACAGTTATGCACACACAAAGATATGTTGTTGTTGTTGTTGCGTTCGCCAGCTTTCAACTCTGACGAAGTCCCTAGAGACTAGGAACTGAATTTTGCGTGTTAATCCATTTTTCCCTGGAAGCCGTGTGCACAGGGGTTCCTCGCCGCACACGTAGATAACTCCGACTTCGGAGGTACTCATGTTTGTTCCGCCGATGAGTAACTGACGTTTCAATCCGGGCCTCGCTGCTGAGACCAGGGGTGGTTGTCGCAGAGAGAAATCATAAATAAAAATCCCAATCGGTGGAGCCGAGATTTGAACCCACAACCTCTCTGTCCCGAGGCCGGCGTCTTGCCTCGAGACCAACCAGTCCCCCGTGGACTTGGAATATGAGGAAACTGCAACAAGGAACACTTTTCATGCATAGCCTGCAATGGTTTCTTCCGCCTATCCACCATATACCCTGAAGTTCACGTCCTCCCGAAAATGATGATCGTCATATTTCTTTAAAATTGTATAGCGCTTGATGATGTTAGGCCATCGTTGTTGACTCCAATTTCGAACATATAAACATACAGTTAGTCGTCAAATTATCCCCGTCGCACATCAAACAACAGACCGTAAGATTAGCGTAACGCCGGTCTAGGGATTTACGATGAGCCATTACGGTGACGTAGCACACATAACAATGGCGCAAGCACAGCAACGACGCGCCCTTTAGATTCTTGATTACTCTAGTGAATGTAGTCTACTACGAACAGATCAAGGTGCAAATTCCTTAAAGAGATAAAACTGCGGCTGACGAAGCATTTCACATTAATAAGTAACATGGAAATAACTTGCGTCAAGCAAATCCAACAACGGCCATGAACTGCACCAATGTGACGTAAAGCGCTGAACAAGCCTAAACGATGGAAGGTCGCATTCACAACACTTTATTTGTTGAAAATGGAATATCGCCGGCGTACGACATTGTTTTATCAGCGCATATATAATAAGTAGATCATTATCTTGACTTTAACGCATAGGAGTGCGATGGAGAACTGAAATTAATCAGACATCGAATGAACTTTTTGTAGCGATCGAGAGAACGTGTACTAGAACCGCCATTTTAGAAACGGAGGAAATAATTTGCGTCAAGGAATTCCAACAACGGTCATGAACAGCACCAATGTGACGTAAAGCGCAAATCAAGTCTAGACGGTGGAAGGTCGTATTTACATTACTTGATTTGTCAAAAATGGACTGTTCACTCGTCCTCTAGTTCTGGTGTAACTATTGACTTATAGTTTCTGCTTTCTAACTAACTTGACTAATTGACTAACTAACCAATTGACTAACTAACCAATTGACTAACTAACCCAGACTCTTAATAACGGTTTCGTATCAACGATCCTTTGACACTCCGTTATCCTGGTCTCGAGGACCAAATTAAGTGAGTGTACGAGAATAACTCTCCTCGTACCTTATCCTCCTACACTCCCTTATTCTCGTACACTTCCTTATCCTCCTACACTCCATTATCCTCGCACACTTCCTTATCCTCATACACTTCCATATCCTTGTACACTCCCTTTTCCTCCTACACTCCCTTATTCTCGTACACTTCCTTATCCTCTTACACTCCCTTCTCCTCCTACACTCCCTTATTCTCGTACACTTCCTTATCCTCGTACACTCAATTATCCTCGAACACTCCCTTCTCATCCTACACTCCCTTCTCCTCCTACACTCCCTTATTTTCGTACACTCCCTTATTCTCGTACACTTCCTTATCCTCGTACACTCCCTTATCCTCGAACACTCCCTTCTCCTCCAATACTCCCTTCTCCTCCTACACTCCCTTATTCTCGTACACACCCTTATCCTCGTACACTCCCTTATCCTCTTACACGCCATTATCCTCCTACACACCCTTATTCTCGTACACTCCTTTCTCCTCCTACACACCCTTATTCTCGTAAACACCCTTATTCTCGTACACTCCCTTCTCCTCCTACACTCCCTTATTCTCGTACACTTTCTTATCCTATTACACTCCCTTATACTCATACACTCCCTTATTCTCGTACACTAACTTGTCTTCGTACATTTCCTTATCCTCGTATACTCCCTTATTCTCATACACTCACTTGTCCATGTACACTCTCTAGCCGTCCCATATACCCAATTTTGATGTATTGGGACAGTTGGAATTCAATTGTGCACTTAGGTTTTCCCTTGTGCATACAAAGTAATTTCTTCCTTTTTATTTTATTTCAAGTGCGCACTGAATAATGTCGTTCCTAATTCACGGAAACTTAATAACATCTGCTGTATTGCGTAATTCTTAAAACTATGAAATTGTGTTCTATATCTGGTATGTATTGTTTTTGTATGTATTTAATGATCACAACTTTATTGTCTTTTATTTCATCATCATACACCATACCGGTTGGCGTAGGCGATCATGTCCTTCCACAATCTTCTATCTACAGTGCATCGTATCAGTTCTGTTGTTGACTGTTTTTCAAGTCATGACACCAAGCTATCCAGTAATTTCTCTCTTTTTCGTCCGCGATCTCTCTTTCCTTCTATTTTGCTAGTTGTAACCAAGTATTCCAATTTTCCTCTTCTCATACTGTGCCCAAAAAATGTCGATTGTTTCCTTCTGATGTTTTTTACGAGCTCTCTTTTTGTGTTCGTCTCTTTGAAAACGTTCTCATTGGTCTTTTTTTAGCCGTCCTGGGAACTTTCAACATTCTCCTGAGAAATCCCATCTCTGTGGCCTCTCTAAGTCTTTTCATTTGTTTGTCTACTGTCCACGATTTGCTTACATATGTCAGAATTGGCTCTATATAATACCGATGAACTCTCTTTCTTAATTCTATTGACATAGATTTGTTGCATAAGATGTTTTTCTGTTTCTAAAATGACCTGAGCTATTCTGGCATGAGCGATTCTGCCTATTATTTCTGTGGTGCTATATATAATGGTATATAATGATTGTAAACTGATGCTTATTATATATGGTCCTTTATAAATAGCTATTTCTTGTGGCAAATATTCTTTGAAAAGACTTAATTCTATCTTGACTTGATTTATAATGATGACTTCGCGTTGTGTTTATTATTCATATTCATCTTGTTAATATTATTAAGCGTCTCTTTCTCCTTTCTACACATTCATTACATTAATTCTCATTCTTTCAGCTTGGATTATTGACAATTCTAGAGGTGTATAATCACCCCCAACAAATATTTATTTACAAAATAGATACAGTTGTATGGCTCCACATTAGATAAATATTTCATGAATATTGAGAGAAAATAAGCTACTGTAATGTCAATTTTACATGGCGGTTTGGATAACCTATAAATGACACAATGTTAGAATTGGTATAATACAACACAGGTTATGTCTTGGCTATCTCTACTCAAGTCCCATGAGAGTGCTAGTATCTAAGTGTCATGTGAGAGTGCTAGTTTCTAAGTGTCTTGTGAAAGTGCTGGTTTCTAAGTGCCTTGTGAAAGTGCTGGTTTCTAAGTGTCTTGTGAAAGTGCTGGTTTCTAAGTGTTTTGTGAAAGTGCTGGTTTCTAAGTGTCTTGTGAAAGTGCTGGTTTCTAAGTGTCTTGTGAGAGTGCTGGTTTCTAAGTGTCTTGTGAGAGTGCTCGTTTCTAAGTTTCTTGTGAGAGTGCTAGTATCTAAGTGTCTTGTGAGAGTGCTGGTTTCTAAGTGTATTGTGAAAGTGCTGGTCTCTAAGTGTATTGTGAGAGTGCTGGTCTCTAAGTGTATTGTGAGAGTGCTGGTCTCTAAGTGTATTGTGAGAGTGCTGGTCTCTAAAGTTATTGTGAGAGTGCTGGTCTCTAATTGTATTGTGAGAGTGCTAGTATCTAAGTGTATTGTGAGAGTGCTGGTCTCTAAGTGTATTGTGAGAGTGCTGGTCTATAAAGTTATTGTGAGAGTGCTGGTCTCTAATTGTATTGTGAGAGTGCTGGTCTCTAAGTGTATTGTGAGAGTGCTGGTCTCTAAGTGTATTGTGAGAGTGCTGGTCTCTAAATGGCTTGTGAGAGTGCTGGTCTCTAAGTGTATTGTGAGAGTGCTGGTCTCTAAGTGTATTGTGAGAGTGCTGGTCTCTAAAGTTATTGTGAGAGTGCTGGTCTCTAAATGGCTTGTGAGAGTGCTGGTCTCTAAGTGTATTGTGAGAGTGCTGGTCTCTAAATGCTTGTGAGAGTGCTGGTCTCTAAGTGTATTGTGAGAGTGCTGGTCTCTAAAGTTATTGTGAGAGTGCTGGTCTCTAAATGGCTTGTGAGAGTGCTGGTCTCTAAGTGTATTGTGAGAGTGCTGGTCTCTAAGTGTATTGTGAGAGTGCTGGTCTCTAAAGTTATTGTGAGAGTGCTGGTCTCTAATTGTATTGTGAGAGTGCTGGTCTCTAAGTGTATTGTGAGAGTGCTGGTCTCTAATTGTATTGTGAGAGTGCTGGTCTCTAATTGTATTGTGAGAGTGCTGGTCTCTAATTGTATTGTGAGAGTGCTGGTCTCTAAGTGTATTGTGAGAGTGCTGGTCTCTAATTGTATTGTGAGAGTGCTGGTCTCTAAGTGTATTGTAAGAGTGCTGGTCTCTAATTGTATTGTGAGAGTGCTGGTCTCTAATTGTATTGTGAGAGTGCTGGTCTCTAATTGTATTGTGAGAGTGCTGGTCTCTAAGTGTATTGTGAGAGTGCTGGTCTCTAAGTGTATTGTGAGAGTGCTGGTCTCTAAGTGTATTGTGAGAGTGCTGGTCTCTAAGTGTATTGTGAGAGTGCTGGTCTCTAAGTGTATTGTGAGAGTGCTGGTCTCTAAGTGTATTGTGAGAGTGCTGGTCTCTAATTGTATTGTGAGAGTGCTGGTCTCTAAGTGTATTGTGAGAGTGCTGGTCTCTAATTGTATTGTGAGAGTGCTGGTCTCTAATTGTATTGTGAGAGTGCTGGTCTCTAAGTGTATTGTGAGAGTGCTGGTCTCTAATTGTATTGTGAGAGTGCATGTCTCTAAGTGTATTGTGAGAGTGCTGGTCTCTAATTGTATTGTGAGAGTGCATGTCTCTAAGTGTATTGTGAGAGTGCTGGTCTCTAATTGTATTGTGAGAGTGCTGGTCTCTAATTGTATTGTGAGAGTGCATGATTCTAAGTGTATTGTGAGAGTGCTGGTCTCTAATTGTATTGTGAGAGTGCAGGTCTCTAAGTGTATTGTGAGAGTGCAGGTCTCTAAGTGTATTGTGAGAGTGCTGGTCTCTAAGTGTATTGTGAGAGTGCTGGTCTCTAATTGTATTGTGAGAGTGCAGGTCTCTAAGTGTATTGTGAGAGTGCAGGTCTCTAAGTGTATTGTGAGAGTGCAGGTCTCTAAGTGTATTGTGAGAGTGCTGGTCTCTAATTGTATTGTGAGAGTGCATGTCTCTAAGTGTATTGTGAGAGTGCAGGTCTCTAAGTGTATTGTGAGAGTGCTGGTCTCTAAGTGTATTGTGAGAGTGCTGGTCTCTAATTGTATTGTGAGAGTGCAGGTCTCTAAGTGTATTGTGAGAGTGCTGGTCTCTAATTGTATTGTGAGAGTGCAGGTCTCTAATTGTATTGTGAGAGTGCTGGTCTCTAAGTGTATTGTGAGAGTGCTGGTCTCTAAGTGTATTGTGAGAGTGCATGTCTCTAAGTGTATTGTGAGAGTGCAGGTCTCTAATTGTATTGTGAGAGTGCTGGTCTCTAAGTGTATTGTGAGAGTGCTGGTCTCTAATTGTATTGTGAGAGTGCTGGTCTCTAAGTGTATTGTGAGAGTGCATGTCTCTAAGTGTATTGTGAGAGTGCAGGTCTCTAATTGTATTGTGAGAGTGCTGGTCTCTAATTGTATTGTGAGAGTGCATGTCTCTAAGTGTATTGTGAGAGTGCTGGTCTCTAATTGTATTGTGAGAGTGCTGGTCTCTAAGTGTATTGTGAGAGTGCATGTCTCTAATTGTATTGTGAGAGTGCTGGTCTCTAATTGTATTGTGAGAGTGCTGGTCTCTAAGTGTATTGTGAGAGTGCATGTCTCTAAGTGTATTGTGAGAGTGCATGTCTCTAAGTGTATTGTGAGAGTGCTGGTCTCTAATTGTATTGTGAGAGTGCATGTCTCTAAGTGTATTGTGAGAGTGCAGGTCTCTAATTGTATTGTGAGAGTGCTGGTCTCTAATTGTATTGTGAGAGTGCTGGTCTCTAATTGTATTGTGAGAGTGCATGTCTCTAAGTGTATTGTGAGAGTGCTGGTCTCTAATTGTATTGTGAGAGTGCATGTCTCTAAGTGTATTGTGAGAGTGCAGGTGTCTAATTGTATTGTGAGAGTGCTGGTCTCTAAGTGTCTTGTGAGAGTGCTGACCTCTAAGTGTATTGTGAGAGTGCTGGTCTCTAAGTGTATTGTGAGAGTGCTGACCTCTAAGTGTATTGTGAGAGTGCTGGTCTCTAAGTGTCTTGTGAGAGTGCTGGTCTCTAAGTGTCTTGTGAGAGTGCTGGTCTCTAAGTGTATTGTGAGAGTGCTGACCTCTAAGTGTATTGTGAGAGTGCTGGTCTCTAAGTGTATTGTGAGAGTGCTGGTCTCTAATTGTATTGTGAGAGTGCTGGTCTCTAAGTGTATTGTGAGAGTGCTGGTCTCTAAGTGTATTGTGAGAGTGCTGGTCTCTAATTGTATTGTGAGAGTGCTGGTCTCTAAGTGTATTGTGAGAGTGCATGTCTCTAAGTGTATTGTGAGAGTGCTGGTCTCTAAGTGTATTGTGAGAGTGCTGGTCTCTAAGTGTATTGTGAGAGTGCTGACCTCTAAGTGTATTGTGAGAGTGCTGGTCTCTAAGTGTATTGTGAGAGTGCATGTCTCTAATTGTATTGTGAGAGTGCTGGTCTCTAATTGTATTGTGAGAGTGCTGGTCTCTAAGTGTATTGTGAGAGTGCATGTCTCTAAGTGTATTGTGAGAGTGCATGTCTCTAAGTGTATTGTGAGAGTGCTGGTCTCTAATTGTATTGTGAGAGTGTATGTCTCTAAGTGTATTGTGAGAGTGCAGGTCTCTAATTGTATTGTGAGAGTGCTGGTCTCTAATTGTATTGTGAGAGTGCTGGTCTCTAATTGTATTGTGAGAGTGCATGTCTCTAAGTGTATTGTGAGAGTGCTGGTCTCTAATTGTATTGTGAGAGTGCATGTCTCTAAGTGTATTGTGAGAGTGCAGGTCTCTAATTGTATTGTAAGAGTGCTGACCTCTAAGTGTATTGTGAGAGTGCATGTCTCTAAGTGTATTGTGAGAGTGCATGTCTCTAAGTGTATTGTGAGAGTGCATGTCTCTAAGTGTATTGTGAGAGTGCTGGTCTCTAAGTGTATTGTGAGAGCGCAGGTCTCTAATTGTAGTGTGAGAGTGCTGGTCTCTAAATGGCTTGTGAGAGTGCTGACCTCTATGAGTATTGTGAGAGCGCAGGTCTCTATGAGTATTGTGAGAGCGCAGGTCTCTAATTGTATTGTGAGAGTGCTGGTCTCTAAGTGTCTTGTGAGAGTGCTGGTCTCTACATGGCTTGTGAGAGTGCTGGTCTCTAAGTGTATTGTGAGAGTGCTGGTCTCTACATGGCTTGTGAGAGTGCTGGTCTCTAAGTGTATTGTGAGAGTGCATGTCTCTAAGTGTCTTGTGAGAGTGCTGACCTCTATGAGTATTGTGAGAGCGCAGGTCTCTAATTGTAGTGTGAGAGTGCTGGTCTCTAAATGGCTTGTGAGAGTGCTGACCTCTATGAGTATTGTGAGAGCGCAGGTCTCTATGAGTATTGTGAGAGTGCTGGTCTCTAAGTGTATTGTGAGAGTGCTGGTCTCTAAGTGTATTGTGAGAGTGCATGATTCTAAGTGTCTTGTGAGAGTGCATGTCTCTAAGTGTATTGTGAGAGTGCTGGTCTCTAAGTGTATTGTGAGAGTGCTGGTCTCTAAGTGTATTGTGAGAGTGCTGGTCTCTAAGTGTATTGTGAGAGTGCTGGTCTCTAAGTGTATTGTGAGAGTGCTGGTCTCTAAGTGTATTGTGAGAGTGCTGGTCTCTAAGTGTATTGTGAGAGTGCTGGTCTCTAAGTGTATTGTGAGAGTGCTGGTCTCTACATGGCTTGTGAGAGTGCTGGTCTCTAAGTGTATTGTGAGAGTGCTGGTCTCTACATGGCTTGTGAGAGTGCTGGTCTCTAAGTGTATTGTGAGAGTGCTGGTCTCTACATGGCTTGTGAGAGTGATGGTCTCTAAGTGTATTGTGAGAGTGCTGGTCTCTACATGGCTTGTGAGAGTGCTGGTCTCTAAGTGTATTGTGAGAGTGCTGGTCTCTACATGGCTTGTGAGAGTGCTGGTCTCTAAGTGTATTGTGAGAGTGCTGGACTCTACATGGCTTGTGAGAGTGCTGGTCTCTAAGTGTATTGTGAGAGTGCTGGTCTCTAAGTGTATTGTGAGAGTGCTGGTCTCTAAATGGCTTGTGAGAGTGCTGGTCTCTAAGTGTATTGTGAGAGTGCTGGTCTCTAAGTGTATTGTGAGAGTGCTGGTCTCTAAGTGTATTGTGAGAGTGCTGGTCTCTAAGTGTATTGTGAGAGTGCTGGTCTCTAAGTGTCTTGTGAGAGTGCTGGTCTCTAAGTGTATTGTGAGAGTGCTGGTCTCTAAGTGTATTGTAAGAGTGCTGGTCTCTAAGTGTATTGTAAGAGTGCTGGTCTCTAAGTGTATTGTGAGAGTGCTGGTCTCTAAGTGTATTGTAAGAGTGCTGGTCTCTAAGTGTATTGTAAGAGTGCTGGTCTCTAAGTGTATTGTAAGAGTGCTGGTCTCTAAGTGTATTGTGAGAGTGCTGGTCTCTAAGTGTATTGTAAGAGTGCTGGTCTCTAAGTGTATTGTGAGAGTGCTGGTCTCTAAGTGTATTGTGAGAGTGCTGGTCTCTAAGTGTATTGTGAGAGTGCTGGTCTCTAAGTGTATTGTGAGAGTGCTGGTCTCTAAGTGTATTGTAAGAGTGCTGGTCTCTAAGTGTATTGTAAGAGTGCTGGTCTCTAAGTGTATTGTAAGAGTGCTGGTCTCTAAGTGTATTGTGAGAGTGCTGGTCTCTAAGTGTATTGTGAGAGTGCTGGTCTCTAAGTGTCTTGTAAGAGTGCTGGTCTCTAAGTGTATTGTGAGAGTGCTGGACTCTAAGTGTATTGTGAGAGTGCTGGTCTCTAAGTGTATTGTGAGAGTGCTGGTCTCTAAGTGTATTGTGAGAGTGCTGGTCTCTAAGTGTATTGTGAGAGTGCTGGTCTCTAAGTGTATTGTGAGAGTGCTGACCTCTAAGTGTATTGTGAGAGTGCTGGACTCTACATGGCTTGTGAGAGTGCTGGTCTCTAAGTGTATTGTGAGAGTGCTGACCTCTAAGTGTATTGTGAGAGTGCTGGACTCTACATGGCTTGTGAGAGTGCTGGTCTCTAAGTGTATTGTGAGAGTGCTGACCTCTAAGTGTATTGTGAGAGTGCTGGACTCTACATGGCTTGTGAGAGTGCTGGTCTCTAAGTGTATTGTGAGAGTGCTGGTCTCTAAGTGTATTGTGAGAGTGCTGGTGTCTAAGTGTATTGTAAGAGTGCTGGTCTCTAAGTGTATTGTGAGAGTGCTGGTCTCTAAGTGTATTGTGAGAGTGCTGGTCTCTAAGTGTCTTGTGAGAGTGCCGATCTCTAAGTGTCTTGTGAGAGTGCTGGTCTCTAAGTGTCTTGTGAGAGTGCTGGTCTCTAAGTGTCTTGTGAGAGTGCTGGTCTCTAAGTGTCTTGTGAGAGTGCCGATCTCTAAGTGTCTTGTGAGAGTGCTGGTCTCTAAGTGTCTTGTGAGAGTGCCGATCTCTAAGTGTCTTGTGAGAGTGCTGGTCTCTAAGTGTCTTGTGAGAGTGCTGGTCTCTAAGTGTCTTGTGAGAGTGCTGGTCTCTAAGTGTATTGTAAGAGTGCTGGTCTCTAATTGTATTGTAAGAGTGCTGGTCTCTAAGTGTCTTGTGAGAGTGCTGGTCTCTAAGTGTCTTGTGAGAGTGCTGGTCTCTAAGTGTCTTGTGAGAGTGCTGGTCTCTAAGTGTCTTGTGAGAGTGCTGGTCTCTAAGTGTCTTGTGAGAGTGCTGGTCTCTAAGTGTCTTGTAAGAGTGCTGGTCTCTAAGTGTCTTGTGAGAGTGCTGGTCTCTAAGTGTCTTGTGAGAGTGCTGGTCTCTAAGTGTCTTGTGAGAGTGCTGGTCTCTAAGTGTCTTGTGAGAGTGCTGGTCTCTAAGTGTCTTGTAAGAGTGCTGGTCTCTAAGTGTCTTGTGAGAGTGCCGATCTCTAAGTGTCTTGTGAGAGTGCTGGTCTCTAAGTGTCTTGTGAGAGTGCTGGTCTCTAAGTGTCTTGTAAGAGTGCTGGTCTCTAAGTGTCTTGTGAGAGTGCTGGTCTCTAAGTGTCTTGTAAGAGTGCTGGTCTCTAAGTGTCTTGTAAGAGTGCTGGTCTCTAAGTGTCTTGTGAGAGTGCTGGTCTCTAAGTGTCTTGTGAGAGTGCTGGTCTCTAAGTGTCTTGTAAGAGTGCTGGTCTCTAAGTGTCTTGTAAGAGTGCTGGTCTCTAAGTGTCTTGTAAGAGTGCTGGTCTCTAAGTGTCTTGTAAGAGTGCTGGTCTCTAAGTGTCTTGTAAGAGTGCTGGTCTCTAAGTGTCTTGTAAGAGTGCTGGTCTCTAAGTGTATTGTAAGAGTGCTGGTCTCTAAGTGTCTTGTAAGAGTGCTGGTCTCTAAGTGTATTGTAAGAGTGCTGGTCTCTAAGTGTCTTGTAAGAGTGCTGGTCTCTAAGTGTATTGTAAGAGTGCTGGTCTCTAAGTGTATTGTGAGAGTGCAGGTCTCTAATTGTATTGTAAGAGTGCTGGTCTCTAAGTGTCTTGTAAGAGTGCTGGTCTCTAAGTGTATTGTGAGAGTGCTGGTCTCTAAGTGTATTGTAAGAGTGCTGGTCTCTAATTGTATTGTAAGAGTGCTGGTCTCTAAGTGTATTGTGAGAGTGCTGGTCTCTAATTGTATTGTAAGAGTGCTGGTCTCTAAGTGTATTGTGAGAGTGCTGGTCTCTAATTGTATTGTAAGAGTGCTGGTCTCTAAGTGTCTTGTAAGAGTGCTGGTCTCTAATTGTATTGTAAGAGTGCTGGTCTCTAAGTGTATTGTGAGAGTGCTGGTCTCTAATTGTATTGTAAGAGTGCTGGTCTCTAAGTGTCTTGTGAGAGTGCTGGTCTCTAAGTGTATTGTAAGAGTGCTGGTCTCTAAGTGTCTTGTAAGAGTGCTGGTCTCTAAGTGTCTTGTAAGAGTGCTGGTCTCTAAGTGTATTGTAAGAGTGCTGGTCTCTAAGTGTCTGTAAGAGTGCTGGTCTCTAAGTGTATTGTAAGAGTGCTGGTCTCTAAGTGTATTGTGAGAGTGCTGGTCTCTAAGTGTCTTGTAAGAGTGCTGGTCTCTAAGTGTATTGTAAGAGTGCTGGTCTCTAAGTGTCTTGTAAGAGTGCTGGTCTCTAAGTGTATTGTAAGAGTGCTGGTCTCTAAGTGTCTTGTAAGAGTGCTGGTCTCTAAGTGTCTTGTGAGAGTGCTGGTCTCTAAGTGTCTTGTGAGAGTGCTGGTCTCTAATTGTATTGTAAGAGTGCTGGTCTCTAAGTGTCTTGTGAGAGTGCTGGTCTCTAATTGTATTGTAAGAGTGCTGGTCTCTAAGTGTCTTGTGAGAGTGCTGGTCTCTAATTGTATTGTAAGAGTGCTGGTCTCTAAGTGTCTTGTGAGAGTGCTGGTCTCTAATTGTATTGTAAGAGTGCTGGTCTCTAAGTGTATTGTAAGAGTGCTGGTCTCTAATTGTATTGTAAGAGTGCTGGTCTCTAATTGTATTGTAAGAGTGCTGGTCTCTAAGTGTATTGTAAGAGTGCTGGTCTCTAATTGTATTGTAAGAGTGCTGGTCTCTAAGTGTATTGTAAGAGTGCTGGTCTCTAATTGTATTGTAAGAGTGCTGGTCTCTAAGTGTATTGTGAGAGTGCTGGTCTCTAATTGTATTGTAAGAGTGCTGGTCTCTAAGTGTCTTGTAAGAGTGCTGGTCTCTAAGTGTATTGTAAGAGTGCTGGTCTCTAAGTGTCTTGTAAGAGTGCTGGTCTCTAAATGGCTTGTGAGAGTGCTGGTCTCTAAGTGTATTGTGAGAGTGCTGGTCTCTAAGTGTATTGTGAGAGTGCTGGTCTCTAAATGTATTGTGAGAGTGCTGGTCTCTAAATGGATTGTGAGAGTGCTGGTCTCTAAATGTATTGTGAGAGTGCTGGTCTCTAAGTGTATTGTGAGAGTGCTGGTCTCTAAATGTATTGTGAGAGTGCTGGTCTCTAAGTGTATTGTGAGAGTGCTGGTCTCTAAATGTATTGTGAGAGTGCTGGTCTCTAAGTGTATTGTGAGAGTGCTGGTCTCTAAATGTATTGTGAGAGTGCTGGTCTCTAAATGGATTGTGAGAGTGCTGGTCTCTAAGTGTCTTGTAAGAGTGCTGGTCTCTAAATGGCTTGTGAGAGTGCTGGTCTCTAAGTGTATTGTGAGAGTGCTGGTCTCTAAATGGCTTGTGAGAGTGCTGGTCTCTAAGTGTATTGTGAGAGTGCTGGTCTCTAAATGGATTGTGAGAGTGCTGGTCTCTAAGTGTATTGTAAGAGTGCTGGTCTCTAAGTGTATTGTGAGAGTGCTGGTCTCTAAGTGTATTGTGAGAGTGCTGGTCTCTAAATGGCTTGTAAGAGTGCTGGTCTCTAAGTGTATTGTGAGAGTGCTGGTCTCTAAGTGTATTGTGAGAGTGCTGGTCTCTAATTGTATTGTGAGAGTGCAGGTCTCTAAGTGTATTGTGAGAGTGCTGGTCTCTAAGTGTATTGTGAGAGTGCTGGTCTCTAAGTGTATTGTGAGAGTGCAGGTCTCTAAGTGTATTGTGAGAGTGCTGGTCTCTAAGTGTATTGTGAGAGTGCAGGTCTCTAAGTGTATTGTGAGAGTGCTGGTCTCTAATTGTATTGTGAGAGTGCAGGTCTCTAAGTGTATTGTGAGAGTGCTGACCTCTAAGTGTATTGTGAGAGTGCAGGTCTCTAAGTGTATTGTAAGAGTGCTGACCTCTAAGTGTATTGTGAGAGTGCTGGTCTCTAAGTGTATTGTGAGAGTGCTGACCTCTAAGTGTATTGTGAGAGTGCTGACCTCTAAGTGTATTGTGAGAGTGCTGACCTCTAAGTGTATTGTGAGAGTGCATGTCTCTAAGTGTATTGTGAGAGTGCTGGTCTCTAAGTGTATTGTGAGAGTGCATGTCTCTAAGTGTATTGTGAGAGTGCTGACCTCTAAGTGTATTGTGAGAGTGCTGGTCTCTAATTGTATTGTGAGAGCGCAGGTCTCTATGAGTATTGTGAGAGTGCTGACCTCTAAGTGTATTGTGAGAGTGCATGTCTCTAAGTGTATTGTGAGAGTGCTGACCTCTAAGTGTATTGTGAGAGTGCTGACCTCTAAGTGTATTGTGAGAGTGCTGACCTCTAAGTGTATTGTGAGAGTGCTGACCTCTAAGTGTATTGTGAGAGTGCTGACCTCTAAGTGTATTGTGAGAGTGCTGACCTCTAAGTGTATTGTGAGAGTGCTGTCTCTAAGTGTATTGTGAGAGTGCTGACCTCTAAGTGTATTGTGAGAGTGCTGACCTCTAAGTGTATTGTGAGAGTGCTGACCTCTAAGTGTATTGTGAGAGTGCTGACCTCTAAGTGTATTGTGAGAGTGCTGGTCTCTAATTGTATTGTGAGAGTGCTGGTCTCTAATTGTATTGTGAGAGTGCTGGTCTCTAATTGTATTGTGAGAGTGCTGACCTCTAAGCTTTCAGTTTCTTCTGACCGTCGATCTTATATTGTTCGTCTCTTAAGTCCCTGTCCCTTTCGGTGTCTCGTTGTATTCTTTCTGTGCTTTTCTTTCTCCTCTAATCGTCTCATTTCTAAGTGTCTCGTATCCTAGTGCCCTTTTGACGTCTATCTATTCTCGTCCATCTCCCTTGTCTCATTTGTCCCTAATCTTAGCTTAGTGCCATTTCGGCGTCTATCCATGCCAGTCTGTATCTCTCAGCTCATCATTTGTCACTTATCTTAGCTTAGTGCCATTTCGGCGTCTATCCATGCCAGTCTGTCTCTCTCAGCTCATCATTTGTCACTTATCTTAGCTTAGTGCCATTTCGGCGTCTATCCATGCCAGTCTGTCTCTCTCAGCTCATCATTTGTACCTTATCTTAGCTTAGTGCCATTTCGGCGTCTATCCATGCCAGACTGTCTCTCTCCGTTCATCATCTGACTGGACTGGGAGTAGGATTTCCTTGTTATATTTTCATGACATCCGACCTCTGTTATTCTCTGTTTACCCACGCCTATTTTTCTTTGTTGGCCTAGTCCTACGCTGTCTGGAGTTATTATTTTTAAATATACTGCTCACTCCTAAATTACATTTTAAAAATATTTTCAAACCTACGCGCGACCGTGGCGTTGCTGTTGGTCCCTGATCCTAATATCTTGTTCTTCACGTTTATAGTTCTTCTACCATCTGATGTTATTATTGTGCCCAAGTATCTGACGCATTGCACTTGTTTCACATTTGTTCTGTTCATTTTTATGCTACATGATGGTGGTTATTGATTTCTTCGATATGGTCATTACTTTTGTTTTCTTACTATTCAGACTGATACCTTACTTGTTGATTTCTTTTACTAACAGGTATATCATTTCTTTTCTTTTATGAACTAAAATTCTGATATTTAAAGAAGAAAAAACTTACTTCTAGCTCATTTTCATAACTCAGATGGGGATAATAACAACAATATTACATTTTGTAATCGTTTTCGAAAAGAAAGGTGAGCATAACTTCAACATAATAATCAACAAAAGCTCTAAAGTGTATAAATTGATGTCCATGGTACAGTGGTATAATGTGAAAAAATTAGGTGGGCTTACAACCAAAATCCTATTTAATATACGCCTATTCTTTAGGAAAATGCGACGTCTGATAACGAATTTCTTGCCGTTAAAATGAGAGAATGTAACGCTGACGGGGAATGAATATGAATGGAAGTTTGAACTGAATGTGCACCCAGACAGTGATATGCCATTAAAGTCATTGTAGCTATGGACTAAGCAATGTTTACTTTGAATACCACGATAAATGTTATTGCAGCGAGTTGGCAGATTTTTGAAAATGTATTCAGGGGTTTGAACATAAATGTTTGTTTACAGTTCGTTAACCTTCGCTGTAGATAAAGTCGTTAATTTGATGGCTTAGTTTGTGACATTGGTAGCTAAGGACCTAACTTGTGCAAACGGATGGCATTGGCAAGGATCGTTTTGAATCTATGAAGTGGGCTCATTTTGTGTTTAACTCAAAAGCATATGTGCTTTTTAACCAAAGAATTTTTTTTTTAGGACTCACTGAAGATATCCCGGATAGAAGAATAAATTGTACTATTAGTCCCATACATGATTCGCTTCCAGAGGTTTATGATGTAAACAAAGCAGTTTTGTCATTGCAAGTGAAAAATGTCCACACCTATAATTGGTCAGGATTGGGTAGCAGCAGCAGTTTTATAGCGAACACAGAAAACATTACAGGATTGTGCTGTTCTGAAACAGCTATGCCATGCTACCCTAGAATTGCCTGTAATGGGATTACTGCGACCACAAACCACTCTCCATGTGTGTGCCACGTATTTACACCCCTGAAAGAAATTCTGAATATAACAACATCATGTGCCGTCTGTGATATTAATGACCACATACCAGGAGCCTCCACTATGATTGATACAACTGTTGCACCAAGCACTTCATCGCAAAGCCATATCTATGGAATGTTCATCTGACATTGTTCTTGAATGATGTCCAAGTTAATGAGACATCAGAATCGTGTGGCGGCAGCTACAAGAAGGGAGCGGAGAACATCATCAATTGTGTTTTTACTAACTACAGGTCATGTGGCTTCTGTTGGATTGGAAATGATAACTTACCACCACTGTGTGACTATATGTTTGGAATTGGAGTCATCAATGATGGCCTAACATCATAAAGTGCTACGACGATCATCATTTTCGGGAGGACGTAAACTCCCATGGTATGTGGTGGATAGGCGGCAGGAACCATTGAAGGCTATGTCTGAAAAGTGTTCCTTCTTGCAGTTTCCTCATATTCCAAGTCCGGCTTGTTGCAGGAGCTACTGAGTTAAGTGCTCTGTGCACACCGTGAGCTGTGTGTCTCATCCGTTTTGATCCTGCTTCGATATCCCGCTTGTTTACGATGAATGATGATATCGTATGACGGGGAACAGTTGGCTGTGTTCACTTTCTGCGCGGTTTCGCCTTATGTCTTTTGGCGTGTGCTGAGACTGCTACGATGGGGACTACAGTTACCTTTCTTTGTTTGGGAGATGAGTTAGTAATTCGGATGATTCCACTGGCACGGGCGGTTGAGCAATTATGGATTTTAATTCGTTTGCTGTGAGACCGAGGCCTTCCATAGCCAATAACAATAACAATAAAGTCATTGTTCAAACTCTTCATTGTCTGTTAAAGTTTACTAAGCACTTTTTGGTTGGCTCAGTTATGTCCATTCTTCGTCATTCCTTTAGGAAGGTATACTATTTTGAGAAATTCTATTGCAGTTTCTTGACATCATTCATCACTCATCATCATCCTATGCAATTTCCACATTGAAACTTAACTACCATGAGACATCATTTCACCCTGTTTCTTTCCTTGATGCTACAAGTAATCAAATAAATTATCCTGTCAATCTCTTATTACTGCTAATTTGCGTTTGTCCTTGTATTCCTCTTCCTCGTTTGACTTGTATTTTTCCCAAGATTACTCAAATTTATCGTGTCTCTCTGTATGTCCAAACGATTATACTTGTCTTCTTGTTCAAATTGCGTTAATCATGTCGTTCATGATTGTCCGCTATTCCAAAACGTCATTATTTGCTTACTTCTCTATCCTCCAAATTCTAATTCTCGTATAAATTCACACTTATAGCAATTCAGTTTTCTGTTGTTTTTTTTGTCTTTACTGTATATAATTGATCATTATGCAAAGAAAAATTTGCAAGAGATCAGGCTTTAATGGAATAATATAAATCTGTAATTCGCTGTTTATTGAAGGTTTTTGTAGTGTCAGCAGCGAGGTGGTTAGTGCAATGGCTTGACGATAGATGAATGTGATTAATCACAACTTAGCGCACGTTAGACGAGTTAGAATCTACGACTGATTGAGTTGGTTATGAAAGTTTAAAAGAAAAAGAAAGAACATTCAGCTCGTCATATAAACAAATCATGCATAGAAAGGTATGGCTACTGTACTCGTTCAGGTGTTTTAATATAACAGTGTGTCCTTCACCTTTACTGTTAATAAGAAAAGAACAACTTTTGCGTAAAATGATATTGTTTCTTGAGTGTCGTGTTCTGTTCTTTTATTTAAATGGTGTTGTCAATCCATGACAGCGATTTGTTTCTTTGTCTGAATGTTTGATATGTTTACAGATTAAATATTTGTTCTGTTTGATGATGGCCAGCGTGCAACCTACTTACCTCATCCCGGGTTCACATTTCCTGGGTCGCACCAAGCGTTATATCATTAGGGTGCTATTGCTAAATGGGCCAACACATGATATTACAATGATCACTCAATTAACGCTGTTTGATTAAACAAAAAATGAGCTCCACGATCTCTGTGAAGAAGGTCAATCTTCTAGACAATAGCATTATATATTGGACGCTCTACATCATTCTAAAGCGCTCATTTGCTCACCTTATTAGATTTACATTTTCTTAATTGAATCTTCATTCCAATGAAATAAAATCGTGCGGTTTTTTGTCATTCATAATTGTTCCCTGCCCTTAATAAATGAAAGAGAGAACGTTTAATGACAGTTCAAACCAGCGGTTCCCAAGCTGATTAAAGTCGTCGTTCCTTCCATTCCCATTATTTGAATAGATGGACTAATAGAGTCGAAGGCTACTACAGATACCACGAAAATAGAAAACTCTGAAAGAAGGGACGGTCTCAAAATAGCAAATAGCGAGGACAGCTCTGCTAATGGCTGGAAACCAATAAATTAAATAAAAATAGTAACCTGTGAAAAATAAGTGGACTTTGATGATTCTCGTTCACTGGACTCAATGTTACGTATTGCCGTCCGTAATGTTACTATGCTTATCTTCAGGTAACTTCTCCCCCTACTACATCTCTGCTGCAACGTTTTTCTTCCCCTTAGAAAGAAAAAAACGTGTTCTATCGTTCCTTTCACATGTGGGTTACCGCAGCTTCCTTGTCGCCATCCTGTAAGAGGAGTAGTTTTAAAGGTCTCACAAAGTCATACATGTCCATTTTAAAAGGTTTCTTGCGAAATGGCAGGCCCCACCAACCTGTCGGCTCTTTCGTTGCTACAAACTCCCACATAGTCAGGGAAATGTATTCAAGTTAGGCTGCTAGCATGAGACATATCGAGTAGGTGCAACCGCTCCCTGGGATGTGTGTTCTTGTCAATCCGACGGACCATGCTTTGGCCAGTCAAGATGACTCCCGTGTGTTGTTTGTCTCTTAAACAGATACCTCATAGCTTATGTCACATCAACAATCTTCATGCGTGTTCTGGAAGAAGTAGTCGTGTAGGCTCTTATAACTTTCTATATCAACTTTACATTGGAATACACAACAAAAACCCAAACCGCTGTGCACGCCCCTTGTGACAAGGTCATCAGTCTATAAGATCAGTTTTTGAGGTTTGGGACGAAGTTTTAGCACGTCCTTGATCTCGGACTCAGTCATGCCCTGCGCTCAGTCACGGCATTTCCTGTCCAAGTGAATGACAACCGTGGTTAGCCCGCTACTGTCATACACATCTTTCCAATCCGGGCCAGAAGGTATATCATCCTCGTTGCATACGCCCGGAAGTGTTGTCTCAACCTCTGTCAGGCATGACCCCCGGTGCTTAGCGCAGTTGCATTTCATTGACTGTAATTCTGGCAGCTGTGTATATATTTTCCTGCAAGCCACCCCCAAGTACGATTTCGTTTTCATGTACTTATGTCGTGAGTGAGTGCGTGGACGGTCCAATAGAGATCGCATAGCCAGGAGTACCTTACATTTGGTGCATCTCAACACTACTCAAATAGCCTCGTTCTGCCCCCCCCCCCCATTCCAACTTAGCCAACTATAGAAATCATCCAGATAGAATAACCTGAAGCACATTCTGCCTGTCCGTCTCTCTCTCTCTCTCTCTCTCTCTCTCTCTCTCTCTCTCTCTCTCTCTCTCTCTCTCTCTCTCTCTTACTCTCATTGAAAAATAATCTCAACAATGGAAATAAACAAAGCAGATATACTAATGTAAAGACTTAACTTTCACGAAACTCTGCACAATTAGGAATAAAGAAGACATAGTAATGTGAAGAATTTAAAAAAAACCTGTTCTTTATATAATAAAGTGAAAAGCCGATCTAAAAATGCAATGACGTCTTTGACCGACCTGCTTTGACCGACCTGCATGTGTTCAATAAGGAAGAAAATTAAGAGAATATTCTCTATCAATTGCGAGCTACAAAGTGACATGGTCAGACCGCTCTAGGTTTCAGTGCTTCACTTTAAACATAGTTCACTTTCAAAACATCGTATAATGTTATATTGGTCTTATGATGTGCTACAAGCTACTTATAATCAGGCGAAGTCCATTCCGTAGAAGCATTCAAACTACGTGTTCATAAATATGAACTGTATATATTTGGTTTTTTGCAATAAAAAGTTATAGTTAGCCAAATAGGATGGTTGAAAACACAACAAAATAACATCTTAAACGCTATTCAATGTAAAAATAAATGTCTTTTTTAGGGATAACTTCTGATAATATTTCTAGAACATTAGTTTCATGTCCGTTTTATGAGCCGGATGTATACTAAATCATCCCCGTCGGTTTATGAATGTTTTTGTTACCAACTGATTTGGAAAATCCAGATTATAAATATTCTTAAAACTCAATGAAATGCGTGTGTGGGTGTGAATGTAACCGAAATGATAATATGAAGCATAAATACGATAATCACATCATTCGCCTGTCAACTTTAGTCCAGACAGAATCTGATAAGGAGAGCACTCGCCACATTATGTTTTATTTTGGAAAGATAAGATTTTAAAATAAAGAAGTGAAGAGTAATCGTTCTTTCAAAATATGGAGTTGTATTTCTGTTAACTGTAAGAACCATAGTGTTGACTTTAACAACGGCAGTGTTGACTATAACAACGACAGTTGTGACTGTAACAACGAGAGTGATTACTGTAACGTCAGTGTTGACTGCAAAAAACGACACTGATGACAGACTCAAGTCACTGCCTCGATGGCTCTGTGATAAGTGCGCGCGATATAGACCTGGTGCCTTTGAATTCAAATAATAACAAAATCAATGATGGTTTCTTTTTTATGTTAATGCTCTATATGTATGTATTTTTTTTTTTATTTTCATTCATCTGTTTATTTTTAATTGACACATGTTTTTTGTATCCGTATCGTAAATAACATTACTATACATAAATGTATAGATCAGTGGCTAGTGTCTCATATTCACTGTAACAACGGCAGTGTTGACGTTAACAGCGACAGTGTTGACGTTAACAACGACAGTGTTGACTACAACAAAGATAGCGTTGATTGTAACAACGACAGTGTTGACTACAACAACGATGGTGATGACTTTAACAACGACAGTGTTGACTACAACAACGATGGTGATGACTTTAACAACGACAGTGTTGACTACAACAACGATGGTGATGACTTTAACAACGACAGTGTTGACTACAACAGCGATGGTGATGACTTTAACAACGACAGTGTTGACTACAACAACGATGGAGATGACTTTAACAACGACAGTGTTGACTACAACAACGATGGTGATGACTTTAACAACGACAGTGTTGACTACAACAACGATGGTGATGACTTTAACAACGACAGTGTTGACTACAACAACGATGGTGATGACTTTAACAACGACAGTGTTGACTACAACAACGATGGTGATGACTTTAACAACGACAGTGTTGACTGCAACAACGATGGTGATGACTTTAACAACGACAGTGTTGACTACAACAACGATGGTGATTACTTCAACAACGACAGTGTTGACTACAACAACGACAGTGTTGACTACAACAACGGCAGTGTTGACTACAACAACGATGGTGATGACTTTAACAACGACAGTGTTGACTGCAACAACGATGGTGATGACTTTAACAACGACAGTGTTGACTACAACAACGATGGTGATTACTTTAACAACGACAGTGTTGACTACAACAGCGACGGTGATGACTACAACAACCTCAGTGTTGACTACAACAACGACAGTGTTGACTACAACAACGACAGTGTTGACTACAAGAACGGCAGTGTTGACTACAACAACGACAGTGTTGACTACAACAACGACAGTGTTGACTACAACAACGACAGTGTTGACTGCAACAACGACAGTGTTGACTGCAACAACGACGGTGATGACTGGAACAACGATAGTGTTGACTTTAACAACGACAGTGTTGACTGCAACAACGACGGTGATGACTGGAACAACGACAGTGTTGACTGTAACAACGAGAGTAATGACTTTAAAAACCGTAGTGTTGACTGTAACAACGACAGTGATGACTGTAACAACGACTGTGTTGACTGTAACAACGAGAGTGATGACTTTAAAAACCGTAGTGTTGACTATAACAAATACTGTGTTGACTGCAACAACGACAGCGATGACTGTAATAACGATAGCGTTGACTGCAATAACGACAGTGTTGACTGAAAAACGACAGTATTGACTGTAACAACGACAGTGTTGAATGTAACAACGACAGGGTTGAATGTAACAACAACAGTGTTGACTGTAACAACAACAATGTTGACTATAACAACGACAATGTTCACATTAACAACGACAGTGTTCACTGTAACGATAGTGTTGACTTTAACGACGTCAGTGTTGACTTTAACAACGACAGTGTTGATCTAACAACGACAGTGTTGACTCTAACAACGTCAGTGTTGAATTTAACATTGACAGTGTTGACTATAATAACGTCAGAGTTGACTTTAACATTGACAGTGTTGACTATAATAACGTCAGTGTTGACTTTAACAATGACAGTGATGACTGTAATTACGTCAGTATTGACTGTAACGACGACAGTGTTGACTTTAACAACGACAGTGTTGACTGTAACAACGACAGTGTTGACTGTAACAATTACAGTTTGGACTGTAACAACGACAGTGTTGACTAACAATTACAGTTTGGACTGCAACAACGATAGCGTTGACTGTAAAAATTACAGTTTGGACTGTAACAACGACAGTGTTGACTGCAATAATGACAGTTATGACTTTAACAACGACAGTGTTGACTGCAACAACGATGGTGATGACTTTAAGAACGACAGTGTTGACTACAACAACGACAGTGTTGACTACATCAACGACAGTGTTGACTGCAACAACGATGGTGATGACTTTAACAACGACAGTGTTGACTGAAACAGCGACGGTGATGACTACAACAACGACAGTGTTGACTACAACAACGACAGTTGACTACAACAACGACAGTGTTGACTACAACAATGACAGTGTTGACTGCAACAACGACGGTGATGACTGGAACAACGACAGTGTTGACTGCAACAACGACAATGTTGACTGTAACAACGACAGTGTTGACTGCAACAACGACAGTGTTAACTGCAACAACGACAGTGTTGACTTTAACAACGACAGTTTTGACTGTAGCAACGACAGTGTTGACTGCAACAACGACAGTGTTGACTGCAACAACGACAGTGTTGACTGTAGCAACGACAGTGTTGACTGCAACAACGACAGTGTTGACTGCAACAACGACAGTGTTGACTGCAACAACGACAGTGTCGACTGTAGCAACGACAGTGTTGACTGTAGCAACGACAGTGTTGACTGCAACAACGACAGTGTTGACTGCAACAACGACAGTGTCGACTGCAACAACGACAGTGTTCACTGCAACAACGACAGTGTTGACTGCAACAACGACAGTGTTGACTGCAACAACGACAGTGTTGACTGTAACAACGACAGTGTTGACTGCAACAACGACAGTGTTGACTGCAACAACGACAGTGTTGACTGCAACAACGACAGTGTTGACTGTAACAACGACGGTGTTGACTGTAGCAACGACAGTGTTGACTGTAGCAACAAAAGTGATGACTTTAACAACGACAGTGTTGACTGCAAAAACGAAAGTGTTGACTGTTACAACGACAGTGATGACTGTAACAACCTCGGGTGTTCACTGTAACAACGACATTGATGACTTTAACAACCACAGTGTTCACTATAACAATGACAGTGTTCACTGCAACAACGACAGTGTTGACTGAAACAACGACAGTGTTGACTGCAACAACGACAGTGTTAACAGTAACAACGACAGTGTTCACTGCAAAAACGACAGTGTTGACTGTAATAACGAGAGTGCTGACATTAACAACATCAGTGTTCACTGCAACAACGACAGTTTTCACTGTGACAACGACAGTGTTCACTGTAACAACGACAGTGTTGACTGTAACAACAACAGTGATGACTTTAACAACGACAGTGTTTTCACTGTAACAACGACAATGTTGACTTTAACAACCTCAGTGTTCACTGTAACAACGACAGTGTTGACTGTAACAACGGCAGTGATGACTGTAACAACAACAGTGATGACTTTAACAACCTCAGTGTTCACTGTAACAACGACAATGTTGACTGTAACAACGGCAGTGATGACTGTAACAACGACAGTGATGATTTTAACAACCTCAGTGTTCACTATAACAACGACAGTGTTGACTGTAACAACGGCAGTGATTACTGTAACAACGACAGTGATGACTTTAACAACCTCAGTGTTCACTGTAACAACGACAGTGTTGACTGTAACAACGGTAGTGATGACTGTAACAACGAGAGTGATGATTTTAAAAACCGTAGTGTTGACTGTAACAACGACAGTGATGACTGTAACAACGACTGTGTTGACTGTAACAACGAGAGTGATGACTTTAAAAACCGTAGTGTTGACTATAACAAATACTGTGTTGACTGCAACAACGACAGTGATGACTGTAATAACGATAGCGTTGATTGTAACAACGACAGTATTGACTGAAAAATGCCAGTGTTGACTTTAACAACGACAGTATTGACTGTAACAACGACAGTGTTGAATGTAACAACGACAGGGTTGAATGTAACAACGACAGTGTTGACTGTAACAACAACAATGTTGACTATAACAACGACAATGTTCACATTAACAACGACAGTGGTCACTGTAACGATAGTGTTGACTTTAACGACGTCAGTGTTGACTTTAACAACGTCAGTGTTGACTCTAACAACGACAGTTTTGACTCTAACATCGACAGTGTTGACTCTAACAACGTCAGTGTTGACTTTAACATTGACAGTGTTGACTATAATAACGTCAGTATTGACTGTAACGACGACAGTGTTGACTTTAACAACGACAGTGTTGACTGTAACAACGACAGTGTTGACTGTAACAATTACAGTTTGGACTGTAACAACGACAGTGTTGACTAACAATTACAGTTTGGACTGCAACAACGATAGCGTTGACTGTAACAATTACAGTTTGGACTGTAACAACGACAGTGTTGACTGCAATAACGACAGTTATGACTTTAACAACGACAGTGCTAACTGTAACAACGATAGTGATGACTGTAACAACGACATTGTTGACTTTAACAACGTCAGTGTTGACTACAACAAAGATAGCGTTGATTGTAACAACGACAATGTTGACCGCAATATCGACAGTGATGACTGTAACAACGACAGTGTTGACTGCAATAACGACAATGATGACTGTAACAACGACAGTGTTGACTGCAATAACGACAGTTATGACTGTAACAACGACAGTGATGACTGTAACAACGACATTGATGACTGTAACAACGACATTGATGACAGACTCGAAGTCACTCGATGGCTCTGTGATAAGTGCGCGCACTTTTGAATTCCTTTGAATTTTGAGTGCCTTTGAACTCAAATAAAACAAAAAATCGATGATTGGTTCTCTTTAAAGTTCATCTCCTATATGTATATTTTCTTTCTTTCATTTGCATTCTTGTGTTTATTTTTAATTGATACATGTTATTTTATCCTTGTCTTAAAACTCATTACTATCATCATCATCAAGTACCGGGCGTACTGGCGTAGGTGATCAATGTCTCTCCTCAATTTTCGATCTCAAAAGTCAGATCTTTATCATTTCTGTTGTTGACCTTCTGCCAAGCCATTCTCTTAAGCTGTCTGGTATTTTATCTCCTTGCTTCCCTCTATCTCTTCGTCCCACAATTTTTCCAGTTGTTACAATATAATCTAGTTGTTCTCTTTTCATTACGTGACCATAAAATGATGATTGTTTCTTCCTAATATTGGAAATTAGCTCTCTTTTTGTTTTGACCTCTTTCAGAATGTCTTCATTACTCTTCTTAGCTTTCCATGGTATTCTCAAAATTCTTTTGTAAAACCACAATTCTACAGACTCCAGTGATTTTCTTGCCTGTTGTCCTATTGTCAATGATTCACATCCATATGTTAAGACTGGCTCTACATAACGTTTAAGAACTCTTTTTCTTGTTTCTATTGTCAAAAATGGATTGCATAGTATCTTCCTCATTTTTTGAAAAGCTGCTTTTGCCTGAGCCATTCTGCATCTCACCTCTTTTGTACATCTTCCGTCTGAGGTTAACAAAGTTCCCAAATATTTAAATTCATTTACCTGTTTTAATATTGTTCCACTTGTCTTTATTCTGCACTGAGGTGATGTCTTTTTCTTTGCTGTTACCATTACTTCTGTCTTTTTGCTATTAAGGCTGAGTCCTTTATTTTTGCTTTCTTTCACTATAATGTCCAACATTTCGTGTAACTCATTTTCACTCTTAGCGATTAAGACTGTATCATCAGCATAACTTAGATTATTTATTTTTTGACCTCCAATTGTTATTCCAGGCATGCCCCTTATGGATCTTAAAATAATCTCACTATAAATATTAAACAAATCTGGTGACAGCACACAACCCTGTCTAAAATCCTGCTTTATTTCTTGAAACATTCCCAATTGGTTTCCAGTTCTTATGGCCGCTGTTTGTAGCCAGTATATGTTCTTTATTATTCTTAGATCTTTGCTGTGTACGTTTATGTTTTCTAAAATTTTGATTATTTCTTGGTGCTTTAAATTGTCAAATGCCTTGGTATAATCTATGAAACATAGGTATAGACCTGTTTTCACCTCTATGGCTCTTTCTACTAAAGATCTTATGATATATATGGCTTTGCTCGTTCCTTTACCTCCAACAAAACCACACTATTCATCGCTAATTTCTGGACTGATTTTGTTTATTTTGTTTCGCACTCTTCACATGATGATTCTTAGTAATATCTTAGTCATGTGACTCATAAGGCTTATTGTGCGATGATCATCGCATTCAATTGCGCCAGATTTCTTTGGTAGGGCTATGAATATTGTTTTGAACAGGTCCTCTGGTATATATCCGCTATTGTAGATATCATTCAATATTTTTGTTATTATTTCTATTCCAAAATCACCCATGGCTTCAATATCTTCTTTAGTTATATTATCTGATCCAGGAGCTTTGCCTGCTTTCATATTGTGCAAGACGTCTTGCACTTCTTCTCTGAGTATTTCTGGTCCTTCTGGTCCTTCTCCATTATCCTTAATATTTACTTCTGTTCGTTCATCATTATAAAGATCTTTAAGATCATTACCATACATAGATGTATAGTACATAGTACGTAGTACTATACATAGAGGTTAGTGAACTGGACTACAAAGGACAAGAGGTAGGGTTCGATCCCAACCGACGGCTTCCGGGTTTACCTAGCCTTAAATGGGTACCGGATTTTTTTCTGGCAATGTAAAGCGCAACGGGCGTGATACCGACCACATTACCCGAAAAATCATGTGCTGATGGTCTGTAAAAGTTATGGTCACTAACACCATATTCCCTACACGTCACTTGGCGTGACGGGGGCTCTTTATTTCACTTTTTACATAGCTGTAATTTATTTCTTCGATCCACTATGCTTGTTAGACAATCATGCGATAGTAAGCATTTGCAGATTATTTAAATGCGCAACTTATGTGCTATTTGCCTAAAGGATATAAATCTAGACGACGCAGACATACGACTAGTATGTAATTTGTACTGGGAGCAAACAGCAATAATAAGATATAACAAGGAGAACTCTACAACCGTGACATAAAAAGAGGAGTAAGACAAGGATGCATCCTATCACCAAGCTTGTTCAATCTATACACTGAGCAAATCTTTAAAAACATCTCAGAGATACCAGGCCTAAACATTAATGGAAAGATAATCAATAACCTAAGATATGCTGATGATACTGTTCTACTAGCAGAAAATCCTAAAGATCTACAACAATTGCTTAATGTGATAAACATAACAAGCAAAAAATATGGACTAGAAATGAATATCAAAAAGACTAAAACTATGATCATAAACAAAGAAAATTCTCAAGACCTACAATTAAATATCACAGTAGAGGGAATACATCTGGAGACAGTCCAGAGTTACAACTACCTGGGACATACTATAACCAACTATAGAAAATGCAAAACTGAAATAAACAAAAGAATAGGTATGGCAAAAAGTAATTTTAATGCCATGAAAAATATACTAACAACAAAACAAATATCAGCATTGCTGAAACTAAGAATGACAAAATGTTACATCTTCTCAATATTCCTGTATGGTGCAGAAACATGGACATTAGACAAGAGAACAGAACATAAAATTGAAGCCTTTGAAATGTGGATTTATAGAATAATATGTAGAATTGGATGGAAACAAAAGATAACAAACGATAAAGTTTTAAAACAACTGAAAATAAAAAGAGAACTACTAAATACAATTAAGACAAGACAAATATTATTTTGGGGCCATGTTAAAAGACACAACAGCCTACTAAAAGTAATATTGGAAGGAAAAATACAAGGTAAAAGAGGCAGAGGCAGACCAAGACTAACATGGACGAGTAACATCAAAAGATGGTCAAGTCAATCTATGACAGCCTGCACCATCAAAGCAAGAAACAGAGTAGAATGGCGATCCATGGTAGCCAACCTTCGTTGCGAAGAAGGCACATGATGATGATGCAACTTATGACAGTGATATAATTGAGTTGTGAAAAATTGATGTCAATAACCAGAGCAATGAATGACATACATGTTTGGTTCTGTTTCCAGATTTAAAACACATCCGATGTATCTACCAACAGGCAAATCACGTATTTAAATAAAAAGTAAGATGTTTTGACATTCAAAACGTGAAAGATAATAAGGAAGTAACAATGTCAGTATATATCGAGTTTCGTTCTAGACGTTTCACTGAAGTAGGCAACGAAAACGAAAGCAAACTAAGATATAACACATTTCTTCTTTTTCTCTTAACTTTCATATATTCCATTTTGGATTTTGAGCAGGTAGTAAAAATAAAGTAAAGATCCCTCGTCACGCAAAGTGGCGTATAGAGAATATGGCGTTAGTGACCATACATTTTACAGACTTTCAGCACATGATTTGTGTAGTAATGTGGTCGGATTAACGCCCGTGCCGCTTTACTTTCCCAGAAAAAAATCCGGCACCCATTTAATGTTAGGTGAACCCGGAAGCAGTCAGTTAAGATCGAACCTGTTTTTGAGCAGGTACAGTGTAAATATTTTCCTGCAGCTTTAAACATTGTCTTTCCTTTCTTGTTTATTTCTTCTTTTTTTATTCAACTTTTTTTGTCATGTAACATCACAGAGAGGAGGATAGCGGTATTTATTTTTATTTTTCTAACTTTCAACTCCATGTTTAGAAATGGTCTTTGACTAACACTTATCAAGGCCATCTTATTTGGTGACCTTTTAATGTCGCCTCATCTCTTCCCCATCTTCTTCATCTTTGCTTCCACCTGTCAACCCCCAAGTATAGTTTGGTCTTCCCCTTTGTCTCCTTCTCCTTTCTCTGACTTTCGCATGTTTGCGCCATATATTTTTACAACACAGAGCAGCCAATCAGATGTATAACCCTCGTTAATCACCTCTTGCAACATGCCTGGCATGGTTGAGCTACACGACTTTTTGCTTCTCCTTCAGACCTCGGCAGCTGAAGGTGTATTTTTCTAGCCTTTGCAAATTGTGAAGCTTGAGATTTAGTCATGTCGAATTTGGTTAATGTCTCTTTAATTCCATGTTTCCACCTCTTTCTGGGTTTCCATTTTGCTCTATAGCAAGATGCTTTCAAGTAATACGCTCCAACTACCGGTTGACCGGGTTTCATAATGGTCAAGTGCCCAAACCATTTGAACTAAATTTTTTATTTTCATTATTGTCAAAACCTGAAATTATCCACCACGTTTTTTAAGAGCTCATTTTTAATAGGATCTCTTCTTGTTTTGTTTATAGCTTTTCTTAGACATTTCAATTTACATATTTATGTTGCACTTCGGTCTTTCAAGAACTATCCATAGTCCACTATGACTGACGGAATGCTCTTTGATGATATTATTGAATATTATCTTAGGAATTCAATGCTCATATCTCATATGTTGATGTGTGTCAGTATTAGTCATGCCTCGTATCGCTGTGTACATGTCTGTGTTAGTCACATATCATATCTATGTGTATGCATGTCTGTGTTAGTCACCTCGAGTGACTCGGGCAGATGGTGCTCGTAAACCTGGGAGGGCCGACCATCTAAGGGCAGAATCCCCCTACAGAAAAGATCATCTGCTGCCTTGCAGGAAGATTGGGGACAATCAAAAGCTAAGGAATGCAAACCTGAATAAAATTATGGCTAAAATCGGATGTACTGGGCCACTGGCGCAGAACACAGTGCAACGTTTTAACGGGTGTTCAATCAGAGAGGATCTGGCAAACTCTGATTGTGATGTTCCGTCTGTGGGGGCGATCAACACACTTAACCTGACAGCTGACTTCATGTGAGAGTCTGGAATCCTACTCTGATTGAGTCCTGATCGCAGAGAGAGAGAGACTTCTCTTTTCATAGCATATTCTGCAAACACATCCATATTGCTCAATATTAGTACTATTTGATAGCTTATATTGTTTGATTCTGGTTTATATCTCTTGATCTAGTTTTCTTTCGTTTCTAAACCAAATACAGTCTAAGTACTTGCACTCTCTTACTTGATTTAGGATTTTGTCGTTGTCAGAAAAATAGCGTAAAGTTGAATTGTGGTTTATTGTTATTATTTCTGTCTTGTTTATTTATCCTCCCGGTGTACACTTATCAAACGAAACTGAGACAGTTGATTAGTGCTGGAGGTAATTTTCATGGAATAAAACAAGCTTGTGTCGTCTGCATAAAGCAACTTATTTGAACCATTTTAGTTTTTGGTTTGCAGTTTTGGTGATTTTGTCCAGGTAGATGAAAAATAGTAGTGGTGACAGTGCACACCCTTTTGTCCAGGTAGATGAACAATTGTAATGGTGACAGTGCACACCCTTTTGTCCACGTAGATGAACAATTGTAGTGGTGACAGTACCCATCCTTTTGTCCACGTAGATGAACAATTGTAGTGGTGGCAGTATCCATCCTTTTGTCCAGGTAGATGAACAATTGTAGTGGTGACAGTACCCATCCTTTTGTTCAGGTAGATGAACAATTGTAGAGGTGACAGTACCCATCCTTTTGTTCAGGTAGATGAACAATTGTAGTGGTGACAGTACCCATCCTTTTGTTCAGGTAGATGAACAATTGTAGAGGTGACAGTACCCACCCTTTTGTTCAGGTAGATGAACAATTGTAGAGGTGACAGTACCCATCCTTTTGTTCAGGTAGATGAACAATTGTAGTGGTGACAGTACCCATCCTTTTGTTCAGGTAGATGAACAATTGTAGTGGTGACAGTACCCATCCTTTTGTCCAGGTAGATGAACAATTGTAGTGGTGACAGTACCCATCCTTTTGTCCAAGTAGATGAACAATTTTAGAGGTGGCAGTACCCATCCTTTTGTCCAGGTAGATGAACAATTGTAGTGGTGACAGTATCCATCCTTTTGTCCAAGTAGATGAACAATTTTAGAGGTGGCAGTACCCATCCTTTTGTTCAGGTAGATGAACAATTGTAGTGGTGACAGTACCCATCCTTTTGTCCAGGTAGATGAACAATTGTAGTGGTGGCAGTACCCATCCTTTTGTCCAGGTAGATGAACAATTGTAGTGGTGACAGTACCCATCCTTTTGTCCAGGTAGATGAACAATTGTAGAGGTGACAGTACCCATCCTTTTGTCCAGGTAGATGAACAATTGTAGTGGTGGCAGTACCCACACTTTTCTCTTGATCCTCACCTACGTAAAGCTGCAACCAAGTCCTTCGTTTATTTTTTTTTAATTTGCATATTTATCAATACCTTTACAGCATCGTAATGAATGTGTATGCCTTTACCCACACTCACACCCTAGTCGTACGCTGTTGTTACCCGGAGCTAGTTTTTCATGCCTAAACTTGTTCTAATTGTACTTTAGTCTTTTTAAACTTAACTATAATTGTGTCTAATTGTTGTCCATTACTTCATGCGCCGTCCATTTCTATTAACTCGTTCAGATTGCCCGCGATCAATAATATCATTGTTTTAATCCACAGTGTAATCAATAATCTTGTCGCACACTTGTCTCGATTACAAAATAAACCTTGGTTTAGTTTACTAATAATTCTACCTTATTTCTAGACAGTTGCCCAAGGAGCATCGAAAATGTATTGCTGTTGTAAAGTACCTCTGATATTGTCAGATCATCTCACTTTGTTTCTGTGCCCCTATAATCTTGTGACATATTTAGATAATCGTGACAAAGATTTTTCTCTAATCGTGCAAGTCTTTGCAGTTATTCTTTTACTTTGCAATAAAATATCATTTTTTCCGCTGGACAGTCCAGCAAAGATAATATATTCTTACAAAATGCGAAAAGGGAATAACACTTTTAAAAAAACGTTAATTTTATGACATTACAACCAAACAAGCAATCCTCTTTGCCCCCATTCGCCACATGGAACTGACCAATGAGGTTGGAGATGTCGTTGCTGAGACAGTTCCTGAAGAAAGTTCTGTGTGGAACAATTCAGTGAGCTGATCTAAATGTCGACTCTGATCATTTATTGAACATCGTCTGCAAATTCCAGAATAGGAAATCTCACATACCAGATATCACACGCGGCAAAGGAAAAGCAGGAAAGAAAACCTGAAAGCTAATTCTTAAAGGACAATGGTGTTAGTTCTGACGGACATGCCAAGGAAAAGACACGGAAAGCCTCATAGAAACTGGTGTTGGAAGCGTCATTGGTCGGGTATATGTTAGACGGATCTCATGGGAAAGATAACTGTGGTCACAAATAAATGCTGCCTTGCAGGAATGATAAGGAACCCTGAAGGATAGGCAGGCAGCCTTAACGATTACGGAGTATGTGTGACAGAAAGTTGTAAATTATAGAAATTACCTTACGAAGAAGAAGATGTTGATAAAGAACGGGAAGAAGAAAATAAAAGAAGACAACAGCGATATAAACTATATTTTTACACTAGCACCAACAAATAAATTAAATGTTCAAATCCGCTCTTCATTAAATATTTGAATGATTCGTGTGTCCTAGTTTTCTCGTACTTACAATTTTTTCTGGTCTTGACCAAAGTTGATAGATCGCTTAATGGTTGAGTGCACTGGCCTCAAGTCTCAAGAGAGTACCGACATCTGGTGGTTAGATGTACAGGTCATACCACCTCCCTCCTGCGTTACATTTATTGTGCATGTTTTCTTATTGTATAAACTATTTGTTTTTAGACAACTGTACTGTTTAGACAATTATTAGTTGAACAATGAGTCCGGACTTATTCCATCTGAGGCAACTGTATTGTTTGGACCATTATGTTTAGATGAACTATCAGTCCGGACTTATTCCATCTGAGGCAACTGTATTGTTTGGACCATTATGTTTAGATGAACTATCAGTCCGGACTTATTCCATTTGGGGCAACTCAAAAATTGTTCAATTACATGCAAAGATGGAGAAGACTCTTATGCTAGTAGCTACAGAAGTTTATTCGCTAATGAGATCACAGTTATACCTTGCCTTCAATCGTCATATTCTACTGTTACTACACTTGCCCTTTACCAAAACTTTTCGAAATATAAAGATGATAATCATTTTATAAGAAAAGTAAAAACGAAGTCTGATGGAACAAAAACATAATTTCTTTCACAAACAATCTTACTATATCGTGTACATTTATTTCTCTATGCAGCAATGAGCTGTGAAGTACCTGCACAACAAACATGTAAACTAAGCGATCTAAATTGAACACCCACAACTAATGACTCTACAATGCTGAAATAATAGCAGTCTAAATCTTGGGAAAGGATTTTGATTTGAGTCTAAACACAATACTACTTTATTTGCATAGTATCACTTCTCCTTGGGATTACATCTAGTACTCGCTGCTTGTTCCATAATTGCACTACCTATTTGAGATCTACGTGGTCGTTCTTTATGTCCACACAAGACACAATCTAGAATATATGGGTCGAAACTTCTGCCTTAAGCAAAGATATTTAAGCTGAAAGATGAATATAATGAGGAGCCAGTAGTGAGGTGTAACGTACACTCCTATAAGATATGGTGACAACTTCACAAAAAGAAATCACAAAAAAAAAATACGTTTTGACCCTCATGGCGCTTTTTTCATAAAACGAGAACAACATCAACAAACAATTAAAAACATCAATTCTACATCTAGGATGATCGAAAAGGTAAGTCGAGGAGAAGTAAACAGAGGGACAAGAGATGAATTGATGAAACGAGAGAAAGAGATGTGGTACATACCAGAGGGTAAACATATATAATATGAGAAAATATGTGAGCAAAATATGTGAGAAAAATATGTAAGAAAAATATGTGAGCAAAATATATATATAAATGAAGCAAGACTTAGTTGATGGCGAATTTCGAGGGCACAGCTCACAGTGTGAAAGTGCACAGTAATGCGTTTGTGAATTTAATGTATGCTTCGACAGAGAGATGTATCTGCTGTCTCCAAATTGAAAAACACGTGTTATGAGAAGATGGAAGTGTCACTTCATCCAGTAAAGTATTTCATTTCAATCTGTGCAAATGTGTTGATTCAAGACATTAATTACAAGTAAAACTCTTCAGGTGATTGATACTCAGCCGCTTGCCATCAGGTTCAGGGATAGCCAATGAATAATTTACTTCTATTTTTAACTTTCCCCCTCATTATTTTCCTCCACATTTCTTTCCACCATATTACTTTCCCCCGCATTACTTTCTCCCACATTACTTTTCTCCACATTTCTTTCCTTCACATTTCTTTCCTCAACATTTCTTTCCTTCACATTACTTTCATATACATGCCTTTTCTCCATTTTTCTTTCCTCTACATTCCGTTTCTCCACATTACTTCCCTCTACATTCTTTTCCTCCACATCCATTTCCTCAACATTACTTTCCACAATATTTCATACTCCACATTTCTGTCCTCTATATTAATTTTCATCACATTACTTTCATCTACATCCCTTTTCTCCACATTACTTTTCTCCATATTTATCTCATGCATACTCGTTTCTCCACATTACTTTTCTCCATATTTATCTCACGCACACTCGTTTCTCCACATTACTTATCTCCATATTTATCTCATGCACACTCGTTTCTCCACATTACTTTTCTCCATATTTATCTCATGCACACTCGTTTCTCCACATTACTTTTCTCCATATTTATCTCATGCACACTCGTTTCTCCACATTACTTTTCTCCATATTTATCTCATGCACACTCGTTTCTCCACATTACTTTTCTCCATATTTATCTCATGCACACTCGTTTCTCCACATTACTTTTCTCCATATTTATCTCATGCACACTCGTTTCTCCATATTACTTTTCTCCATATCTATCTCATGCACACTCGTTTCTCCACATTACTTGTCTCCATATTTATCTCATGCACACTCCTTTCTCCACATTACTTTTCTCCATATTTATTTCACGCACACTCGTTTCTCCACATTACTTTTCTCCATATTTATCTCATGCACACTCGTTTCTCCACATTACTTTTCTCCATATTTTCTCATGCACACTCATTTCTCCACATTACTTTTCTCCATATTTATCTCATGCACACTCGTTTCTCCACATTACTTTTCTCCATATTTATCTCATGCACACTCGTTTCTCCACATTACTTTTCTCCATATTTATCTCATGTACAGTCGTTTCTCCACATTACTTTTCTCCATATTTATCTCATGCACACTCGTTTCTCCACATTACTTTTTTCCATATTTATCTCATGCACACTCGTTTCTCCACATTACTTTTCTCCATATTTATCTCATGCACACTCGTTTCTCCACATTACTTTTCTCCATATTTATCTCATGCACAATCGTTTCTCCACATTACTTTTCTTCATATTTATCTCATGCACACTCGTTTCTCCACATTACTTTTCTCCATATTTATCTCATGCACACTCGTTTCTCCACATTACTTTTCTCCATATTTATCACATGCACACTCGTTTCTCCACATTACTTTTCTCCATATTTATCTCATGCACACTCGTTTCTCCACATTACTTTTCTCCATATTTATCTCATGCACACTCGTTTCTCCACATAACTTTGCTTCATATTTTTATTTCCTCCACATTTCTTTCCTCTCCATCATCATCATCGACCGCCTTCTCTGCAACTTAGGTTGGCTGCCATGGAGCGCAATTCTGTACTGTCTCTTGCTTTGATGGTGCAGGTTGTCATAGGCTGATTTGTCCATCTTTTGATGTTACTTGTCCATGTTAGTCTTGGTCTGCCTCTGCCTCTTTTACCTTGTATTTTTCCCTACAGGATTACTTTTAGTAGGCTGTTGTGTCTTTTAACACAGGGCAAAAATCGCATTTGTCTAGTTTAAATTGTGCTTAGTAGTTCTCTTTTCATTTTTAGTTGTTTTAAGCCTTCATCGTTTGTTTTCTTTTCCTTCCATCCAATTCTACCTATTCTTCTATATATCCACATTTCAAAGGCTTCAATTCTCTGTTCTGTTCTCTTGTCTAATGTCCATGTTTCTGCACCATATAGGAATATTGAGAAGATGTAACATTTTGCTATTCTTAGCTTTAGCCCTGGTGTTATCTGTTTTGATGTTAGTATGTTCTTGATGACATTACAATTACTTTTTGCCATTCTTATCCTTTTCTCCTATCTTCGAAAACATTAGAGAGGTTGGGAAGGAAAGCTTCGGAATGATTCAGTACTATCTGGCGTGTCTCACGCTTGGTGTTTGTGTCCGTGGTTTGTGTTTTCCCTTTGATGAATAACTCTGATTCAGAATAGTAAGCCACACTTCACAAACTCACTGCCATTTCAAACTGACTGAGAACTTACACAAAAACAAGTGTCTGGGAAAGCTCACGATTAAAAGGTTATGTTCAAGGTATTCCTGTAGTATTTGCTGTTTAGTGTGAAGTGCTAGTGATTTCATTGTATTAAGCCTCAATTTAATGAGGTTATGTATCCAGTTCCCTTTCTCGTTGCTTTTCCTTCCCAGAAAACATCTCTGCTACTCATTAAAGAGGTTGGTGAACCAAGCGATCGGATATATTCTTCCAGATTCCAGTTTGGTGTTTTGACCTTTGGGCCGTCAAGGCAGAAGGAAAATACACTAGCCGTACTCCACCGGGCGCCCGTTATAAAAAAATTGTAATGATTTGTGATGTAAGACATGAACTGTTTAGTGTCATGTCTGAAACTTTCATATTTGATATCGTTTCTTTCTGGTTCATAAAGCATCTGTCAGCAGAAATCCTACAATTAAAGATGAAAGATGCGAAAGAAAAATTAAGTCCGCGATATCAATTTGTCTTGTTGCTTGGACTCATTCAAAATCCAATATTGATAGAATTAGCCAGGAGAGAAGTCTCTCCATGATACAATGATTGGCATTTACTACAAACGACTGACACAGAAGCTTCTTCCAATCGTCTGTAATGATGTAAAGAGGCTTATCTTTACACTGTATGTATGTTGTAGAATGTCACTTCTTTTACATGGTTAAAGATGCTCTTTCACATAATCGAAACGTTACTGTTCTGAACATTCCAGACACTCTTATATCATGGAAATGGGCAAAGAATTGCGGTGCTACAGTAAAGCTGGTCAGTGGCGATCGAGGTGAACACTTCGAATTATGGCATCTGCTATGATCGGAACTGCAGTTGCCTCTTTTTGTTTGGATCCTTCTTTGAGATGAGATGTTAATTCGGATGATTCTACGGGCACGGGCGGATGAGCAATTATAGATTGTAATTTGTTTGCTGTGATACCAAGGCCCTTGACTAACAATAACTATAACTATTATGGCAGTTTTACATAAGAGAACGAAGCAAAGCAATAACGTTTCGACCTACATAACGGTCTGCCTCAGAAAACAACAAACAGGACATACAGAAACGAGAAATGTACTAGGATCTAACTACATTCTTCTTTTCTTTTCTCTTTTCACTGATACCTAAAAGGTGTCGTGGTTTATATCATTTGTCGTTCTTGAGCTGCTCGAAATGTCTGAATTAGTGATTTTCCTTTGTTGTTACATGTCTCTGTCACTGCATCTATCCATCTTTTTCTGGGTCTTTCTCTTGGTCTTTTTCCATGCATTCTCGAGAAGAACGCCCTTGATGGTGATTGGTACGGATTCATTCTGACCAGGTGACCAAACTATTTAAGTTGTTGTTGTATATATTCTTGGCAGGGTTTTGTTCGTACCATTTTTCTTATGGTTTCATTTGGTATTCTATCTCTTCTTGTGTTGTTTGTTACTTTTCACAAGCATTGCATCTCACATGTATTGATCTTTCTTAATTGTGATTTAGAAAGGGTCCATGTTTGACTTTCATAGCACAAAGTTGGTATGAAAATAGTATTTATCATTTGTTATTTAGCTGGCATAGAAATGTTTGGATGTCTTAGCAATGGTGAAAGCTGGTATGTGACAGCATTTGCTTTTTGTATTCTCACGTCAATTTCTCTGTCTAGTTTTCCATCTTCTGTGAACATTGTGCCCAAATACTTGAATTCCTCTACTTGTTTTATTTCTTTATCTCTGATCTTAATGTTTAATGGGTGTTTTAATTTGCTTATTCTCATAGCCTCTGTTTTTGCTGTGTTAATTTTCATACTGTAGTTAGTGTAGCTTTTATCTAGAGATTGTATATGCTGTTGTAGCAGGTTTTCATCCTCATATATTAGCTAACTACATTATAGAATGTAAATATACTTTCATAAACTGATGATAATGAGTAGTTCCAGAGCAAATATTTTCCTTTAAAGTTCTATAGTTTGTCATTTGTTTTACTTGTTCACCAATACCCATTAAGACCCTTTGTCATCTTAGTGGATTCGTTGGTAGCTGATGAGACAAGTCTGCGATCTGAGAACATGTTTTACGAACAACATAAGTTTACGTAACAACCATTTCTGAATCTTCTTGTTGTTCCTATATAGTTTTTTTCCAATCATTAAACTTTAACTCCGGAATTATTCTGTTGATTTGTTCAGGAATATCTCTCTTTAAAATCATAATGTCACAGGTACACATTTTTGTTCCTAATTACAACTCGTAAAATTATAGAGAGATTGCCACACAACATGAAGCTAATGTTTATGCGAGCATTTTGATAATTTGATATTATATTTAGAACTGTCAGCAGGGTTGGTTGAAGATAAAGAATTAACAAGCAATGATCAGTTCAACCACATATTGTGTCGTCTTGGATATAATATTCGGTATCTGCAGTTTCTGGATTACAATAATTCAATAATGTTTCTTTTTCATTTTCTTGTATCGTCATCAAGTACCTGGCCTGCTGGCGTAGGTGATCATGTCTCTCCACAACTTTCGATCTCGGCAGTTATTTATCATTTCTGTTGTTGACCTTCAGTCAAGCCATTCTCTTAAGCTGTCTGGTATCTTTTCTCTTTTCTTCCCTCTATCTCTTTGTCTCTCGATTTTTGGTGTTGTTACAATATATTCCAGCTGTTCCCGTCTCATTACATGGCCAAAAAATGATTTTCTTTTACATTTGTTTGTAGGATTCTGTGGACGTTGCCTCTTCCTAGCGCTATTACTTTACTGTTTAGTCTCAGGAACATCGGAGTATTGTAAGAGTAACTGGACAAACCATATTTTTTATGTTGTCGTTACCTGTGTGTTTATGAAGATTCATTTTATCCTATAATTTCTTTCATGTTTAAGTTACTTTCTCTTATGTTCAAGATAATTTCTCACATTTTCAATATATTTTCCATTATATTCAAGATACTTTCTTTCGTGTTCAAATAACTTTCTATCATGTTCAAGATACTTTCTCTCGTGTTCAAATAACTTTCTGTCATGTTCAAGATACTTTCTCTGATATCCAAGACACTTTCTCTCATATTCAAGTTACTTTCTCTCATGTTCAAGACACTATGTCTCATGCTCAAGACAGTCTTATAGTTTCATTTCGCTTACTCTATCAGCTTACCTTAATCATCGTATTTCTATTGTGAAGACATGAATGAAGGAGAATGGCGCAACACTTGCCAGGGTAATAGGAATGATCATTCCAAGTGAACTCAACAACAGCATCACATAACTATGTCTGTTCTTGCCAACAGAACGCGAATGAGTTTCATTTATCCTCAGTACTCCAAGTGTTAATTACTAGAGAGGACTGAACCATGACGATCTGTAGGTTTACAATCTTAAGATGACTATGACTCAACTATGGACTCAGCAACAAAACAAGACCTAGCGGTAAATTATTAAAAACGTGCCGTATTCGGTCCGATAGGTTTTCAATAACTAGAAGTGATGTTTCTAAAAAGTGAGAAAAAACTGTACTTTTTCCTCATTTATTGAGGAAGACAAATGATCATATTTATTATGCATTTATACTGAAATATTTTTTCTTCTAGCTTTAAACTCCAGGTGGAGCATAGCTTTCTCCAAAAGCGCTTTCCGAGCTGTTCTGTTTTTTGCCATACTTTTAAGATCATTCTATGTCTTCCCCATCACCTTCATCTCTGCTTCCATCTGTCTTCTCCAAGAATATTTTGGTCGTCCTCTTCGTCTTTTTCCTTGGGGATTACAAAAAAGGACCTGTTGTGTAATACTCTCGCTTGGCTTCCGTAAGGGGTGTCCTGTCCAGTATCATCGTTTCGCTGTATCTCTCTATATCTACTGGTATTTGCATGATACCTCTCCATAATTCTATGTTAGTAATATGGTCCTGCCATTTCCATTCTTTCATTCTGCGCAAGCATCCATTAATGAAGGTCTGTATCTTCATGATTGTCATTTTTATTATTCTCCATGTTTCACAGCTATATAATAGGACTGATTTATACTGAAGTATCTTAGAGCTACATAGTTGGAAATAGAGATAAATCTTAGTTCTATTAATGAGGTTGTGTTATGCATTTCAGGAGCCTCGGTGGCTGGGTGGGTGGTGTGCTCGCTTTCAGATCAGAAGGATCCGTGTTCGATCCAAAGAAGTAGCGGTTTCTTTTTCAAACCGAAATTGCTTCAGGGATAAACCCAGCCTCTAAATATTGGCACCAGAGATTTTTCTGGGAAGTAAAGGCGGCCTGGCGTGATATCTACCACATCTCCCCAGCAGTCAAAAAAAAAAAAAGTAAAGTAACCCCGCCACGCCAAGTGGCGTATAGGGAATATGGTGTTAGTGACCATAAATTGTACAGACCTTCGGCACATGATTTTTGGGGTAATGTGGCCGGTATTACGCCCGTACCGCTTTACTTTCCCTGAAAAAAATCCGGTACCCATTAAAGGCTGGTTGAAACTGGAAGCCGTCGGTTGGGATCGAAACCTACCTCTTGTCCTTTGTAGACCAGTTCACTAACCATTGAGCTAGCGCGGCTCACTTCCCAAACTGCGCGCTGTCATATAAAAATACAGCCACTAACACCATATTCCCCAAACGTCTAGCAAAACGTGGAGGGAACTTTTACATTTAATTAAATTGTATGTATTTCGCTTATTCGGTTTTTTAATTCTGTATTTCTTGTCTTTTTCGAGTTCATCCGACGAAGAGTCACCCTCATCATCAGCCCTTAAAGGGCAGTAGAGAGAACGTCGACACGTTGTCTTGTGTTTTACTGTAGAACTAGCGGCCCACAATTCTGACGTCATCATGTCGCTTTTGAGTGCAAGGTTTTCTTCCATCTCTATATTTAGTTCCCCTCCATCTCTGTACTCAATTCCCCTCTATCTCTGTACTCAGTTCCCCTCCATCTCTGTACTCAGTTCCCCTCCATCTCTGTACTCAGTTCCCCTCTATCTCTGTACTCAGTTCCCCTCTATCTCTGTACTCAGTTCCCCTCCATCTCTGTACTCAGTTCCCCTCCATCTCTGTACTCAGTTCCCCTCTATCTCTGTACTCAGTTCCCCTCTATCTCTGTACTCAGTTCCCCTCTATCCCTGTACTCAGTTCCCCTCTATCTCTGTACTCATTTCCCCTCCATCTCTGTACTCAGTTCCCCTCTATCTCTGTACTCAGTTCCCCTCTATCTCTGTACTCAGTTCCCCTCTATCTCTGTACTCAGTTCCCCTCTATCTCTGTACTCAATTCCCCTCCATCTCTGTACTCAGTTCCCCTCCATCTCTGTACTCATTTCCCCTCCATCTCTGTACTCAGTTCCCCTCTATCTCTGTACTCAGTTCCCCTCTATCTCTGTACTCATTTCCCCTCTATCTCTGTACTCAGTTCCCCTCTATCTCTGTACTCAGTTCCCCTCTATCTCTGTACTCAATTCCCCTCTATCTCTGTACTCAGTTCCCCTCTATCTCTGTACTCAGTTCCCCTCTATCTCTGTACTCATTTCCCCTCCATCTCTGTACTCAGTTCCCCTCTATCTCTGTACTCAGTTCCCCTCTATCTCTGTACTCAGTTCCCCTCCATCTCTGTACTCAGTTCCCCTCTATCTCTGTACTCAATTCCCCTCTATCTCTGTACTCAGTTCCCCTCTATCTCTGTACTCAATTCCCCTCTATCTCTGTACTCAGTTCCCCTCTATCTCTGTACTCAGTTCCCCTCTATCTCTGTACTCAATTCCCCTCTATCTCTGTACTCAGTTCCCCTCCATCGTCGTACTCAATTCCCCTCTATCTCTGTACTCAGTTCCCCTCTATCTCTGTACTCAGTTCCCCTCCATCGTCGTACTCAATTCCCCTCTATCTCTGTACTCAGTTCCCCTCTATCTCTGTACTCAATTCCCCTCTATCTCTGTACTCAGTTCCCCTCCATCCTCGTACTCAATTCCCCTCTATCTCTGTACTCAGTTCCCCTCTATCTCTGTACTCAGTTCCCCTCCATCGTCGTACTCAATTCCCCTCCATCTCTGTACTCAATTCCCCTCCATCTCTGTACTCAGTTCCCCTCTATCCCTGTACTCGGTTCCCCTCTATCTCTGTACTCAGTTCCCCAAACTGGTTAGTCTGTTTCTGGTGGCACCGCGGAGAGGTGAAGTAGGTTCCGGATAGTTCTGGTTTACCAATCCTGGTGCCAGCAATCAGCTATGAGTCACTGATCGCTTTCTCTGCGGTACTGACTGACACCTATGCTCTGCCCCACTCTTATATGATTAAAATTAAGTTAATTTCTCAGCCTTTATCTTACACTTGTATTATGAGTTTATGTCTGTATATTGAATTTATGTTTACATAATAAATGAAAGTTTGTGTATTAAATTTATGTTTTGTATGTTGAATGAATGATAAGTTTATGATGAGTTTATGTTTTATAGAGAATACATGTTTAAATAATGAATTTGTGTTTGTAAGTTCGTAAAATAACTTGATGTTTGTGTGTAAACAAGTAAAGTAAATAAAGGGTACAAGTAATAATACATAAATATTATTATATGGGGAACTTCCGAGGCGATAATAGGGAATAATAGAACAAAGAAGTATGTGTTAGCACTCGGAAAAATTGACAGACAAACAACAATAGAAAAAAACGAAGAACAATATATGGTCCGAAGTGGGATCGAACCCGTACTCAGTGGCACCGCGCCTTGCCACGAGAAGCCGAACGCTTGGTACACTGCCACGCAGCCAACTAAAAAATTGGCTATTGCAGTAGTGTCTTCCACCAACAACTAATCAATTAATTGTGGAAGACACTACTGCAATAGCCAATTTTTTAGTTGGCTGCGTGGCAGTGTACCAAGCGTTCGGCTTCTCGTGGCAAGGCGCGGTGCCACTGAGTACGGGTTCGATCCCACTTCGGACCATATATTGTTCTTCGTTTTTTTCTATTGTTGTTTGTCTGTCAATTTTTCCGAGTGCTAACACATACTTCTTTGTTCTATTATTCCCTAAAGTAAATAAAGACAAGTGGAACAACGTTAAAACGGGTAAATGAATTTAAAACTCTTGGAACAATGTTAACCTCAGACGTAAGATGTACAACAGAGGTGAGATGCAGAATGGCTTAGGACAAATAGGTTTTCCAAAAGAATGAGGAAGATTCTGTGCAATCCATTTTTGACAATAGAAACAAGAAAAAGAGTTCTTAAATGTTATGTAACGCCAGTCTTAACATATGAATATGAGTCATGGACAATAGGACAGCAGACAAGAAAATAACTGGAGGCTGTATAAATGTAGTTTAAAAGAAGAATGTTGAGAATACCATGGACAGCTTTGAAGAGTAATGAAGATGTTCTGACAGAGGCCAAATCAAAAAGAGAGTTATTTTTTCAATATTAGGAAGAAACAATCATCATTTTTTGGCCATGTAATAAGAAGGGAACAGCTAATACCATGGGCAGCTAAGAAGAGTAATGACAATATTCTGAAAGAGGCCCAACAAAATGGGCTAATATCCAATTTTAGGAAGAAACATTCATCATATTTTGGCCATGTAATGAGAATGGAACAGCTGGAACATATTGTGACAACTGGAAAATTGATGGACGAAGAAATAGAGGGAAGCAAAAAGAAAAGATACAACACAACTTAATAGAATGGATTGGCAGAATGTCAATAACAGAAATGATAAAAAAACTGGCGAGATCGAAGTTGTGGAGAGACATTATCACCTACACCAGCAAGCTTGGTACTTGATGATGACAATGATGTTCGCATTACGAATTTATGTTTGTATAATAAAAATAGGTTCTTCAACAGGTGAACAGTGCCTTCCTCATAAACATCATACGTGTGCTGATAGTCAAATTAAGAACCAACAACCTGGTGGAGTCAAGGCGAATGAGGTAATACCAGCCGTGTTGTATATTAAACAAATACTGGCAATCTTCAGCATGCACGTATAACATGTACAACCACGTACACGTATACATACAATCACGTACAAACAATAGAGTATTACTCGACGGTGTTTGACTCTCGCTGAACCGACACTAAATATATTTCATCATTTCATCAGAAGGTTGGCTACCATGGATCGCCATTTCACTCTATTTCTTGCTTTGATGGTGCAGGTTGTCATAGATTGACTTGTCCATCTTTTGATGTTACTCGTCCATGTTAGTCTTGGTCTGCCTCTGCCTCTTTTATCTTGTATTTTCCCCTCCAATATTACTTTTAGTAGGTTGTTGTGTCTTTTAACGTGCCCCAAAAAATTCATTTGTCTTGTCTTAATTGTATTTAGCAGTTCTCTTTTTATTTTTAGTTGTTTTAAAACTCGATAGTTTGTTTTCTTTTCTTTTTATCTAATTCTACCTATTCTTCTATAAATCCACATTTCAAAGGCTTCAATTTTCTGTTCTGTTTTCTTGACTAATGTCCATGTTTCTGCACCATACAGGAATATTGGGAAGATGTGCCATTTTGCTATTCTTAGCTTCAGCCCTACTGTTATTTGTTTTGTTGTTGGTATATTTTTCATGGTATTAAAATTACTTTTTGCCATACCTATTCTTTTGTTTATTTCAATTTTACATTTTCCATCAATGGTTATAGTATGTCCCAGGTAGTTGTAGATCTCAACTGTCTCCAGATGTATTCCTTCAACTGTGATATATAAATATCAATTTTTAAAATATAAATATAAAAAAATCAAATATATAAATATAAAATATATTTATTATAAAAATATTCCTAATCTTGTTGTCACGTGGTGATCAAGATTAGGAATATTTTTTTAATGAGGGATTATGAAACCATTTGACAAGTGAAAATACAAATATTTTGTTATCTGTTTGCAAAAATACATTAATTCGTTACTATCGAATTGTGACTTTCAAGGATCTTCAAATTTTAAAATAGATAATGACATTTATTAACATGCAGCACAGTCTGTGGCAGCACTTGTAGTACTTAGTTTATATCAATCTATCTATTGTCCTTTCGAGCCGAAGTCGGGACATAGGGCAGTACCACAATCTCAAAGACAGAAACCTTGCATGACAAAATGGCACATATTGCAGGGACCACTTCTTCTAAAATCTATGGCTCTGTTTCCATAACAATACTTTTTACAATGACAGCTTGTCAAGCCATCGATCAAGCTCCTTAGTCGCCTCTTACGACATGCCTGGAAGGTCACAGTGTCACTATACTTTACTCCTTCACAATGAGGCCCCGGTAACTCACGGGAAATATAGAATGCACATAAATCTCTACATCATTGTGAAGTTTCACTTCTTAAAGGACTTCAAACCCGAGCACTCTTGTGCCCTTAAAGATAACAGCGAATCATAGGAGGAGGAGATATGGATACAGCACTTGGAAAAAATTTACAACTAATCAACAACAGAAAAAAAGAACAATATATGGTCCGACGGAGGATGACAGAAGTTTCCCTCTATAATAATACTCATTTATTATTATTTTGTCCCTTAAAAATAAAAAGCAGTAAAACAGCAGAAAAGTAACCAGTAATCGGGTTGTTGTTGATTTACTTTTAATTCACTTAATTAATTACGTTTCTGGGCATGCAGAACTTCGAACTAAGAATGTCCGTACTCACAGAAATAACACTGTGCTAGAGAGGTGAACATATGTTATCCTTTTGAGCCGATTACGCCGCATAGGGCAGATGTCATAGTCCAGTGGGCAGCCGCTGCCTGTTTTAATTCTTGGCTGTTACTGAGACCGATAGACGGGTTCTCTTTGACGATGGTTCTACGTAGGGTTTCTTTCCTTCTTTCTCGTTTTCTTTTACCATCCGGTGTCCATAAAAAGGCCTGCTGAGTTAGTCATCTGTTGTTTGTTTTTGGTTGTTGTCATAAAAACATTTACTCATCTACATTTTTAACTCGTGCACAGAGAACCCCACAGCTCGTATAGCACATAATTAGACCCATACTTGCAGAGACTTATCTACTGAGCATTTCTTTGTAAGGCTTGCTCTCTCTGGGACGCGACGACATAATTAGGACCTATAAGCTCAGCTCTCCAATGGACGAGTTTCTCTGACTGGATAGGACGAAATTTGACCCTTGCGACTCGGTCTTTAAACTCTGACAAAAACATACCGAACAGTCAAAACTCACATTGTTATGATTGTAAACTGACAATAACATACCGAACAGTCAAAACTCACATTGTTATGATTGTAAACTGACAATAACATACCGAACAGTCAAAACTCACATTGTTATGATTGTAAACTGACAATAACATACCGAACAGTCAAAACTCACATGGTTATGATTGTAAACTGACAATAACATACCGAACAGTCAAAACTCACATTGTTATGATTGTAAACTGACAATAACATACCGAACAGTCAAAACTCACATTGTTATGATTGTAAACTGACAATAACATACCGAACAGTCAAAACTCACATTGTTATGATTGTAAACTGACAATAACATACCGAACAGTCAAAACTCACATTGTTATGATTGTAAACTGACAATAACATACCGAACAGTCAAAACTCACATTGTTATGATTGTAAACTGACAATAACATACCGAACAGTCAAAACTCACATGGTTATGATTGTAAACTGACAATAACATACCGAACAGTCAAAACTCACATTGTTATGATTGTAAACTGACAATAACATACCGAACAGTCAAAACTCACATTGTTATGATTGTAAACTGACAATAACATACCGAACAGTCAAAACTCACATTGTTATGATTGTAAACTGACAATAACATACCGAACAGTCAAAACTCACATTGTTATGATTGTAAACTGACAATAACATACCGAACAGTCAAAACTCACATTGTTATGATTGTAAACTGACAATAACATACCGAACAGTCAAAACTCACATTGTTATGATTGTAAACTGACAATAACATACCGAACAGTCAAAACTCACATTGTTATGATTGTAAACTGACAATAACATATGAAACAGTCATAATTCATGATGTAATGATGATATACACCCACCAGCTGGCACCAACAATAACAACCTCATCACTCTGCCACTCTCCCCACAATAACAACCTCATCACTCTGCCACTCTCCCCACAATAACAACCTCATCACTCTGCCACTCTCCCCACAATAACAACCTCATCACTCTGCCACTCTCCCCACAATAACAACCTCATCACTCTGCCACTCTCCTCACAGTAACAACCTCATCACTCTGCCACTCTCCCCACAGTAACAACCTCATCACTCTGCCACTCTCCTCACAGTAACAACCTCATCACTCTGCCACTCTCCCCACAATAACAACCTCATCACTCTGCCACTCTCCCCACAATAACAACCTCATCACTCTGCCACTCTCCTCACAGTAACAACCTCATCACTCTGCCACTCTCCTCACAGTAACAACCTCATCACTCTGCCACTCTCCCCACAATAACAACCTCATCACTCTGCCACTCTCCTCACAGTAACAACCTCATCACTCTGCCACTCTCCTCACAGTAACAACCTCATCACTCTGCCACTCTCCCCACAATAACAACCTCATCACTCTGCCACTCTCCCCACAGTAACAACCTCATCACTCTGCCACTCTCCTCACAGTAACAACCTCATCACTCTGCCACTCTCCTCACAGTAACAACCTCATCACTCTGCCACTCTCCCCACAGTAACAACCTCATCACTCTGCCACTCTCCCCACAGTAACAACCTCATCACTCTGCCACTCTCCCCACAGTAACAACCTCATCACTCTGCCACTCTCCCCACAGTAACAACCTCATCACTCTGCCACTCTCCTCACAGTAACAACCTCATCACTCTGCCACTCTCCCCACAGTAACAACCTCATCACTCTGCCACTCTCCTCACAGTAACAACCTCATCACTCTGCCACTCTCCCCACAGTAACAACCTCATCACTCTGCCACTCTCCCCACAGTAACAACCTCATCACTCTGCCACTCTCCTCACAGTAACAACCTCATCACTCTGCCACTCTCCCCACAGTAACAACCTCATCACTCTGCCACTCTCCCCACAGTAACAACCTCATCACTCTGCCACTCTCCCCACAGTAACAACCTCATCACTCTGCCACTCTCCCCACAGTAACAACCTCATCACTCTGCCACTCTCCCCACAGTAACAACCTCATCACTCTGCCACTCTCCCCACAGTAACAACCTCATCACTCTGCCACTCTCCCCACAGTAACAACCTCATCACTCTGCCACTCTCCCCACAGTAACAACCTCATCACTCTGCCACTCTCCCCACAGTAACAACCTCATCACTCTGCCACTCTCCTCACAGTAACAACCTCATCACTCTGCCACTCTCCCCACAGTAACAACCTCATCACTCTGCCACACTCTCACCACCAGTAACAACTCATCACTCTATCACTCTTCTCACCAGCAACACCTCATCACTCTATCACTCTTCCCACTGCAACAACTCATCAGTCACTCTTCCCACCAGCAACATCTCATCACTCTGCCACTCTTCCCACCAGAAAAGCCATTAAAGCCACCGTTGTGCTGCTACCACTACTCGGTGTGGAAAACCTCTTGTTCCTGGCTCAGCCTGTCGAAGAGGAAACCGTTATCATGTTCGTCTACAGAGTCATCAACAGCATACTGCCCTCTCTACAGGTACTATCGCATTATCACCTTAACGTGCCTTCATCATTCCACTATTAAATATTACCGAATTTATTTGTTTCCCACCCTTGTCTAAGCACTAATATCTCTATGCTCATAAAATGCGGATTATGAAGGTGATGGCATTAAACGCTATGATCTTGTCATGAAACTGTTTCTAGCAATTCATAGGAGACCGGGAGGTCGAACCGCTAACAGGGATACACGTCGGGCTCCAAAACCAGGACATCTCGAGGTCGAATCCCGGCAGGGCTACGCGTTATTGTTTTTTATCTTACTCTTCTTCTTTTCTCTTTTCACTGATACCTAAAAGGTGTCGTTGTTTATATCATGTGTCGTTCTCTTTTATGAAGAAAAGGAATATAAAAATCTTAGGATTAGCAATGTTTTTTATCATTAGTTAAATAAAAGAAATCAGACCCGAACATCACGGAGTGTCTGCACTGGACAAGAGGCCTTTATATATCTACGGTTGTAAAAGTCCCCTTGACAGAACACAAAGGATGGGATAAAGGCGTAAAGATTTTTTAAAAGTAATTCATAGGAGTTTATCCGCCAGACGTATAACGTTTCTTCAACGAACATGTCATATAACGTTTCTTCAACTAACATGTCATATATAACTTTTCTTCTACTGACATGTCATATATAATGTTCCTTCTACTAACATGTCATATATAATGTTCTTTTCATTCTACTGACATGTCATATATAACGTTTCTTCAACTAACATGTCATATAACGTTTCTTCAACTAACATGTCATATAACGTTTCTTCAACTAACATGTCATATAACGTTTCTTCAACTAACATGTCATATAACGTTTCTTCAACTAACATGTCATATAACGTTTCTTCAACTAACATGTCATATAACGTTCCTGCTACTAACATGTCATATATAACGTTCCTTCTACTAACATGTCATATATAACGTTCCTTCTACTAACATGTCATATATAACTTTTCTTCTACTGACATGTCATATATGAAGTTTCTTCTATTGGTATGTCATATAACGTTTCTTCTACTGATAAGTCATATATAACGTTTCTTCTACTAGCATGTCATATAACGTTTCTTCTACTAGCATGTCATATAACGTTTATTCTACTAGCATGTCATATAACGTTTCTTCTACTAGCATGTCATATAAAGTTTCTTCTACTAACATGTCATATAACGTTTCTTCTACTAACATGTCATATAACGTTTCTTCTACTAGCATGTCATATAACGTTTCTTCTACTAACATGTCATATAACGTTTCTTCTACTAGCATGTCATATAACGTTTCTTCTACTAACATGTCATATAACGTTTCTTCTGCTAACATGTCATATAACGTTTCTTCTACTAGCATGTCATATAACGTTTCTTCTACTAACATGTCATATAAAGTTTCTTCTACTAACATGTCATATAACGTTTCTTCTACTAGCATGTCATATAACGTTTCTTCTACTAGCATGTCATATAACGTTTCTTCTACTGACATGTCATTATAACGTTTCTTCTAATGACATGTCATATACGTTTCTTCTACTAACATGTCATATATAACGTTCCTTCTACTAACATGTCATATTAACTTTTCTTCTACTGACATGTCATATATAACGTTTTTTTTACTGACATGTCATATATGACGTTTCTTCTATTGGTATGTCATATAACGTTTCTTCTACTGATAAGTCATATATAACGTTTCTTCTACTAGCATGTCATATAACGTTTCTTCTACTAGCATGTCATATAAAGTTTCTTCTACTAGCATGTCATATAACGTTTCTTCTACTAGCATGTCATATAAAGTTTCTTCTACTAACATGTCATATAAAGTTTCTTCTACTAACATGTCATATAACGTTTCTTCTACTAGCATGTCATATAACGTTTCTTCTACTGACATGTCATATAACGTTTCTTCTACTAACATGTCATATAAAGTTTCTTCTACTAACATGTCATATAACGTTTCTTCTACTGACATGTCATGTTGCGTTTCATCTACTGACATGTCATATAACGTTTCTTCTAATTACATGTCATATACGTTTCTTCTACTGACATGTCATATAACGTTTCTTCTACTGACATGTCATATAACGTTTCTTCTACTGACATGTCATGTAGCGTTTCATCTACTGACATGTCATATAACGTTTCTTCTACTGACATGTCATATAACGTTTCTTCTAGTGACATTTCATATAACGTTTCTTCTATTAGCATGTCCTATAAAGTTTCTTCTACTAACATGTCAAATAACGTTTCTTCTACTAGCATGTCATATAGCACTTCTTCTACTGACATGTCATATAACGTTTCTTCTAGTGACATTTCATATAACGTTTCTTCTACTAGCATGTCCTATAACGTTTCTTCTACTAACATGTCAAATAACGTTTCTTCTACTAGCATGTCATATAGCACTTCTTCTATTGACATGTCATATAACGTTTCTTCTACTGGCTTGTCATTTAACGTTTCAAGTCAACAATTTTTTGTGTTCCAGTAATGTATATTATTTGTTTCTATGGTCATTATCATAACTGAGCTGCGTTTCTTTTGCAGAACGTAGGACCCATCACAACGCGCTCGGAAAGAATCTTTCTTTTTTATCCACATCGCTCACTTTTTATATCGCAAAGTTCATTGTCTATTAAAATCATCTTAATCTTGGTCTACCCGTCTCGTGTTTCTAGAACCTACCTTTCATTTTTCTCTTTCTATTATTGTTTTATATCGACATACAAGATACGTATTTCTGCTGACGAATATATTTTTTTCTGATCACCTATAATATACATTTTTCTGCTGATTAATTTTTTATGCTAACAAATATATTAATTTTCCCGCTCATATTTTCATATACATAACTTATTCTCGTTGGCATATATTTTAGCGTTTTCTTTTCACGTATAATAGACCTGTTCTCTATGACATTCAAGTAAATATCATCACGCGTGAAGATTAATGAAATGTTATCTGAAAGAGGAAATAATCTTCTTGATATCATAATATATATGTATACCTTCTCGTGTTGGTAAATAACAAAAACAACTGGTGAAATAATAAAGGAATTTTTCTTTAGGAAAAAAGGTTGTGATATACCGGAGAATGTTTGGTTAGTGAGTCTTCGATTCTTGATTAATTTAGTTAAAAATAGATATAATATCGTCACCAGCACCTGGAAATGTTGGGGAGCAGCGATAGCTCAGTGGTTAGTGAACTTGGGCTACAAAGAACAAGAAATCGGGTTCGATCCTGATCGATGGCTTCCGGGTTCACCCAGCCTTAGATGGGTGCCGTATTTTTTTCCGGGAAAGTAAAGCGGCACAGGCGTAATATCGACCACATTACCCCGAAAACTATGTGCCGAAGGATATAATGATGGTCACTAACACAATATTCCCTATACGCCACTTAGTGTGACGGGACTCTAGTTAAACCTGAAAATGCTACCATGGAAGCTAAGTTCCAACAGTGAAAGCTCTTGTATATAATAAATAATGCCCGTGCCTCAACAATAAGGCATCTCACAAAAAAACACACACTGACTACATGCATATTTTGTTTCCATTTATCACACTATGATCTTCATCATCATCATGTGCCATACCGGTTGGCTTAGGCGATCATGTCTTTCCACAGTCTTCTATCTACAGTGCATCATATCAGTTCATTGTTTTCCATACCATGACACCAAGCTATCCAGTATTTTCTCTCTTTGTCGTCCGCGATCTCTCTTTCCTTTTATTTTGCCAGTTGTAACCAAGTATTCTAACTTTCCTCTTCTCATGATGTGCCCCAAAAATGTTGGTTGTTCCTTTCTGATGTTCTTTAGGAGTTCCCTTTTTGTGTTGACCTCTTTGGAGAATTTCTTCATAGGTCTTATTAGCTGTCCAGGAAACGTTCAACATCCTTCTGAGAAATCCCATCTCTGTGGCCTCTAATAGTCTTTTCATTTGTTGAACTGCAAGTGTACAACCCATATGTGAAAAGTCTGTGACGGTGGATGGGGCGGATGAATCATAAATGATCACCGACCCAGAAAGCGAAAACAGCAAAGTGTGTGGAACACATGAAGCATATTCAGAACACGAAAGACGAATATGGCAGACTACCGTGAAAGAGATTGGAGCCTCATCACGTAACACTCCAAAGAAAGCCATGGAGAGAAATCTAACTATTATTTTAAGAACGAATTTTAAAAAGTCACAACAGCCTACTAAAAGTAATATTGGAAGGGAAAATACAAGGTAAAAGAGGCAGAGGCAGACCAAGACTAACATGAACAAGTAACATCAAAAGATGGACAAACCAGCCTATGACAACCTCCATCATCGAAGCAAGAAACAGAGTGGATTGGCGATCCATGTTAGCCAATATTAGTTGCAGAGACGGCACTCGATGATGATGATGATGATGATGATGATGATGATGATGATGATGATGAGCATGATGGTGATGATTGTTTCTTCGATACGACCATTACTTCTGTTTTCTTACTGAGACCTTTCTTGTTGCTTTCTTTTACTATTATGTCTATAATTTCTTGCAGTTCATTCTCTCTCTGCTATTAAGACTGTGTCATCCGCATATCGCAAATTATCTATGTTGTGACCGTTGACATCAATTCCTTTTTTGTCTACTACTGATCTCATAATATGTTCGCTATAAAGTGAAAACAAATCCGGCGACATATGTTTTTTTTTAATGATTCGCAGATCCTTGCCATCAATGTTTAATTTCTCCAGCATATTGATTATTTCTACATGTCTTACTTTATCAAATGCCTTTGTGTTGTCTATCGGACATGTTATAGCTCTTTCTATCAATGTTCTTACTTACGCCTGTTAAAAGTGTTTGCAATATCTTCATTAGTCTTATAATCATTGAAGAAATGCCGCGTTCTGTAACGAGTGAGACACCATGCATATTGGAATTTATTTTAATAAGAGAATGAGTGTCGCCGAATGAGAAAACTTGGAAAAAATAGGCGCACCTGTACAATTGTGAACAGAACGCTACAGCAGAAAACATGCTTCAAGAGTAATGGCTCTACGTCAGTAGTCCCAGCCTTTGCTAGAGTGCACTCTTTTTATAATAAAAGAATAATCGTGTCAATATAACATTTAGTACAATCACATAAACATACAAGGTGAAGGTGAAGGTGATTACGCCATCTAAAATAATATCACAAACATGTATGCTACAGCTATATTAGCATAAATCAACAAAAACAAAACTATACGAGTTTAAAAACACCCTAATTCTCATCGCATTTTTTCGAGGAACGTATCTGACCACCTATGGGTTCGTTCGATGGGCAACGATGATAATCCTAACAACAACAACAACAACAACATCATGTTATGTTATTTTGTTCGTAAGGAAGCTGATGCTAATTCACTTTTTTTAAAGGTAGTGTGAAATAATGCCAGCACAGATTGTAATTCTTCGTTATTATCACGTCGATTGTGAATTCCTCGTTGTCCAGACACCCTGAGATGCTTGCAACACTGTCTCACAAAATATCGATTTATTTCGATAACAAGTTTTATGGAAACGATAACTTCGAAACATGAAGTCTGTTCACAGTAGAGAGTAAATGTAAAACAGTTATTTCGTCATAAACAGCAACAGTGAATGAGCCAAAGAAATCAAGTGATCATCTACATCTTCATTATAGCAGAGATTGGATTAAATTGAAACAGAAGCGGGAATGTACGTAAGTACGGGAGATGCAGTAAAGTCGGTAAATGGGACAATACAAAAGTGTAAATATCAAGATATGGTTACAGTTTTACAGTAGGGTTACTGTAGCAGGGTCGGCTGCAAATTAGCTGACCAAGATCTAGCCTCGACATCCTGTTGGTCAGCCTAAAAACAATCGGCCTGCTCGGAAACACGTCCGCTAACAGAGGTCGTTGTGTACCTCATAGTAGAGCGGTTATCTGAAATAGAAGATCTAGTAGAAAGGGCCAACTGCTTCAGGAAAACTCAAGAATTCAAGAAAACCGTTGCAACCCGCCACGGACCATCTTGGGAACAAGAGCTCACGCTGTAATTAGATGGGGGTACAACTGTGTGGGTATATTAGGGGATAGGAGCAGAGAGGCTGTAGACCACTACATACTTCCAGTCGGGAGTCCAGATCGCAGTTTAACGTGAAAAAGAAGATGTTTGACACTTTAACAACTACATGTCAAACCTACGAATTAATAGTGTAGATGTTTCTCGAACAGGTGGTTTGACACGTTGGCAGCTTCTGGTCGGGGACAAATTCTTCATTTGGTCCAGTGAAATAATATTAGATGAGCAAGCGATTGACGCTTTACCAACTTGCAGTCTACAGTAGCGAAGGCAGGTGTAAGGCATACTGTTATAAGTATGGCAAGATTTCACGAGAGACAAGTCAGTCAGAATCAGCGAGAGATAGGGGCTTGGAGACAGCGGTTAGAAACAGAGAGCCTGTGATAGTCTGTTAGAGATAGAAGTAGAAGACAAGACATTATAACCAACACGTAGTATTTAGCTAGTACTAACCGCAGGCCATCTTCTGAGATAGCAAATACAGAGACAATTAGTCAGTTATTCTAGGATACCTGTTGTTCTGTAGACGTTAGAATCCTAGAGACTCCATTATGCGAACTAGCCACAGTTTTTAGTTGTCGGCAGTCGCGTATAAGCTGCGATGCAGTCCGGCCCTCGCATGGGTGGGAATTGTGATGTTGACAGTTTGATTACAAATCAAGAAAAGCCAAATCTGTCGATTTGTTATGTTGTCCTAAAGTCATAGTCATCATCATCTTTAACTTCAAAACGGTATCACATGATAGGAAATATTTGTTGCCGCTTCACACGTGATGATGGTTTGTTGCCAACAATAACTGTAACAACCCTAGTATCAACACGTGTCACTCTCTATCAACAGAAGCTTTACGGTGTTACAAAATGGCACAAGATGAGTCGATATTGCGGCTCAAAGCTGGCCTTCAGCTGAGACATAGACAGTGAAACAACTTTTATGAAGAAGACGAACCAAAAACTGACAAAGTGCTGATTTTATAATTGTGTCTTTATTCCCATTCTTCTGTCTGGTAGTCCACAAAGCATGATTTATCTTTCTTTACATTAATGCGCAATAAGACGTGACAAGACTCGTCCACCGACATCATTGATTATCATTTTGTAACCAATTTTATCTGCTACACAGTGCATAACGGAACATCAGGATAAAATGTTACTCAATTGTCTCCGCCCTTTAATCATACAGTGCTCGCCACATCGTCTCGGTAATTAAGGCTCACCACAGCATCCAACAATAAACCGAAATAATTGTAACTATTTTCACGCGTGCAATTAATAAACTAAAAAGAAATATAAATATTTTAGAACAGTCTGCACAGACACGTAAAAATATGGAGACCTACATTTGTCCTTAATGGCATGATTTAGACATCTAAAAATAGTTAATTCTTGATGTTGCCGTCTGTGCAATTTTGTGCACTTTCAACATTTTATGTTTGCAAATAATAAATTGTCCACAATTTGCAGCTCCGGTGTTTTATCGGAGAGTGTGTTAGATTAGCTATGTTTCTCCATCGAACCACTATCCCAATCCTCGTTCTTGTTTTCCTTCTGATGCTATTTTATGTTTCGGCTTCTTTAGTTTTGATCATGTCTACAATTTATAAATAATAATCAGTCTTATTCGGAGGGGTATTTTGGTCAGGCCCAACATTTCTATGTAACAATCAGTGCTACTCGACTAGTTATTTTGGTCAGGTCAAAATTTTCTATGTAACAGTCAATGCTACTAGACTAGTTATTTTGGTCAGGTCTAGAATTTCTATGTAACAGTCAGTACTATTCGGTTCTTTATTTTGCTTAATTATAGAATGTCTACATTTCACTTGGCAAGGGCAGACATGTGTTAATTGTCTAAACATGCGGTGCGTAGATTGAGGTCAACGAATTATAGCTGATTAAGATTATACTCCCCATTACTCACTTGTTGCCCTGTGAGAACAGATTAACCAATTTAACCGCGAATAAGGATTATATATAGAGAGAACAAGAGAGTAAGCAAATCTAGTTCCTTCAAAAT